>BQNB010174210.1:1290-13282 GCA_026074375.1 Tanacetum coccineum
GAGGGTGCAATATAAATCCTGTTGTGAGTTGCCATCCCTTCTAGTTGATTATTCAAAAAGACTTGTACAAACCTTGGATACATCAAGAATTTAACAGCATTATCCAAGTTCTTCACCATGCTTTCAAAAATATACTTGGAAAAGTTAAACTTTTGGTTTGTAGCTAGGCAGATAATTACAGAGGCCATAGTGCTACTAAATTCATTCCATGCAGTAGTCTTAGCACTTAGGCACTGCAAAATAGTATGAATAAGAAATTTCCATTGGGGAGAGAAGAATGCCTTATAGAAAGTAAGCTTCTGTGAAAGTTTTTCATACCCCATGAGTGTAAGCTGTTCAAAGATTGTAGCATTTGGCAGACAATCAACACCATCATCATCTTCCAGTTGAAGACCTCTTCTTACAGTTGCTATAGTTATGATGATATTTTTTCCATCCACTAGAGCTTGTAACTTCTGTTCCCCATTGACCATTTTCACCTTGACAGTGGCCCAAAATTTTTCAATACACAAAGTATATATAGTGGGATTAACGGTTAAAGCATACTTTATGGTGTGTGCATTCAGAAAATTAATAATTTGTTCAAATCCCTCACTTTCAGTGGGTTTAGCCAAAAATGCGACTAAATTGTGGTATCAGTAAACTGTAGGGTCGTCATTGTGTTGGGTTTTGATGATGAATGATGAAATTGAGTTATGGTTTGTGATTAGAAAGTATATGATTGAATGAAATCGATTAAATGAATTAATGAAACCCTTAATCGAAGTATTTATGAAACTACCCTCAACAGCATTAACGTTTACCGGCAGTTGTAAGTTATGCCTAGCAGCATTAACTTTCAATACCAGTAGTAAGTTTATGCCTAGCAACATTAACTTTCAACATCAGTAG
Source organism: Tanacetum coccineum (assembly GCA_026074375.1). Lineage (NCBI taxonomy): Eukaryota > Viridiplantae > Streptophyta > Magnoliopsida > Asterales > Asteraceae > Tanacetum > Tanacetum coccineum. The sequence continues at coordinate 2,182 of BQNB010174210.1, forward strand.
TAAGTTTATGCCTAGCAGCATTAACTTTCAACAGCAGTAGTAAGTTTATGCCTAGCAGCATTAACTTTCAACAGCAGTAGTAAGTTTGTGCCTAGCAGCATTAACTTTGAATCACTAGCATTAACTTCAATTCCATTCTAATCAGCTTTTCCATCATCAAATTCACATTTTAGCTCACAAAAACTCTTTGTCTGTTTTTTATTTCTCTCAATTCTTTTTACTCACAATTCTCTCTTTCTGTTTTTAAATAACTCTCTTTCTGTTTTTATTCTCACCACTTCTCTTAATTCTTTTTCTCACCAAATCACTCTATCTGTTTTTATCTCACATCTCTCTTTCTATTTTTATTCTCACCAACTCTCTTAATTCTTTTTACCTCACCATTATCTTAATCAAGACTTTAAAGATTGAGAATTCCAATACTAGCAATCAAATATTGAAATATACTTACATCAAATGCTTTTGTAAGCAAATCTACAACATTCTTGTTAGTGTGAATCTTGATCATTTGAATTAGCTTCTTTTCATTGGAATCTCTGATAAAGTGATGTCTAATCTCAATGTGCTTTGTTTTTTAATGAAAAACAGGATTCTTAACTATGCATATAGTACTCTCATTATCAATATAGATCTTTGTATACATAAAGTTATACCCATAATCAAGCAATTGATTTTGAATCCAAAGCACTTGGCCACATCAACTTAAATCAACTACATATTCAGCCTCTGTTGTTGAATTAGTAACCACAATCTGCTTCTTGCACTGCCATGAAATCAATCTACACCCAAGGAATTGACAACCTCCTGTTGTGGACTTTTTATCCAAGCTTGCTCCAACATAATCACTATCAGTATATGCTACCAAATCAAAAGGTGAATCTTTTGGATACCAAAGGCCCAATTTTGGTTGACCTTTTAAGTACCTAAAAATTCTTTTCACAGCATGAAGATGTGACACTTTTAGGTTGACTTGGTATCTTGCACAGGCACACACAGAAAACATAATATCAGGTTTTGAAGAAGTACGATACATCAATGAACCAATCATTGATCTATATAAATGAACATCCACTTCTTCACCATCTTCATCCTTGAGCAAAGGCTTTTGAGTTTCCATAGGTGTGCTTGCTGTCTTGAAATCAGTAAAACCAATTTTTTTTTAAAATCTCAGACACATACTTGTCTTGACTGATAAAAATTTCATCCTCCTTTTGCTTTACTTGCAGTCCTAAGAAGAATATGAGTTCACCCATAGAACTCATTTGAAACTTCTTATGCATCATCTTCTCAAACTCAGTGCATAATGACTTCTTTGTAGAGCCAAAAATGATATCATCTACATATACTTAAACTAACAGAATATCACCTTTGACCTTCTGATAAATAAATTCTTGTCTATTTTTTCTCTTTAAAACCCATTGTCTAACAAATAAGTTGACAAAGTTTCATACCAAGCTCTTGAAGTATGATTCAGTCCATAAAGTGCCTTTTCTACTTTGTATACTCTGTCAGGAAAGTCTGGATCTTCAAATCCTGATGGTTGACAAACATAGACTTCCTCTTCAATCTTTCCATAAAGAAAAACACTCTTGACATCCATCTGGTACACCATAAAAGTCTTTAAAATAAAGGCATAGGCTAAGAATAGCCTAATTGCTTCAATTCTGGCAACAGGAGAAAAGCCTCATCATAGTCTATTCCTTCTTCTTGTGTGTATCCTTGTGCAACCAATCTTGCTTTATTCTTAATCATAATACCTCTTTCATCCTTCTTGTTCCTGTAAACCCATTTAGTCCCAATGTCCCTTTTGCCATTTGGTAAATCCACCAGGGTCCAAACCTTTTGTAATTGGAATTACAGTAGCTCATCCTGCATAGCTTCTATCCATCTTGGATCCTTCAATGCATGAATTACCTTTTTGGGTTCTTCTTATGATAAAAAGCAAGCAAACAAGCAATTTTGAAAGTCTTTATATGGTTTTATTCTTTACTGAACTAACTAAACAAACCATGTTTTCTTTCAAATTCTCTGTCGTCTTCTTGTTTGAGGTGTCTGAATCAAGTCTCCAAGAATTTGTCAAACTGGATGATCTTTAGTGTATCTTGTATTGGAATAGGACGGACAGGCATAAAATGCATCAAATTGTTCAGCAGCCTCAAACACTAACATCTTCATCATCATCTGAATAAACAATATCTTCCAATTCAGGCATAGTTGGATCACTTGGAAGTTCAATGCTTGTTTTTGGATCAACAACATTAACTTCTATTCCAGCTACATTAACAGTTGAACTAACAACATTAACATTGTTAGTGCTGTTTCCATCACTAGCAGTATTAATATTGTTAGTGCTGTTAATACCAGCATCCAACACTTGATTAACTCTTTGATACCAATCCTCTCTTGGCTCCTCTGTACTTGGAACTTCACTATCTTTATTCTTTGGATCTTCAGCATCCTTCTTTTCCTCCTCCCTTGATGGTTTGAATCCAGCATCAGGAGAACTCTTTAAATCTTGAGAGAATAGTGGATCAGCAGGCCACATTGGTAGTAGAATGTAATCTTTGCCAGGTACTGTCTCCATTCTAGCTTTACCTGCATCATTACATGCTTTTATACTTGCATTACTATTAGATTGATTCCCTGCAACAACTGGCTTATAGTTCATAGATTTTGTCAGTGCATCTATATCAAAAAGCCAATTAGGTCCACTTCCTGCAATATTAGGTGTATTCTCACTAAACTGAACATGCAGGTTCTCTTCAACTATCCTAGTTCTACTGTTGAATACTCTAAATGCTTTGCTATTGGTAACGAATCCTACAAAGAACCCTTCATCAGCCTTTCCATCAAATTTACCCTAGTGATCCTATGGTATTAAGGATTGTAACAAGACAGCTCCAAATTGTCTCATGAGAGCTTAAGGCAGGTTTTCTACCTAGAATAAGTTCATAAGGGATCTTGTTTGAGGCTGATAACAAACACCCTAGTATGGAGATAACAAGCAGTATAAACACTACAACCCAAAAAGTTGTTTAGCAATTATTGAATCACTGCATAAGTTCTAGCAGCCCAATCGATGTCCTATTCTTCCTTTCGCAACTCTATATTGTTTGTGGACTACTACAATAACAAATACCCTCTTAAATACCCTTTATTTTCACATAACTATTCCTGACCCTAATTCATGAATTCCTCGTCCCATTGTCACATCAATGCACTTTCACTAAGGTCTATTAGATTTTCGATGCCCGTATGATGTTTAAAAGGATTTCACTAGTTTCATCCTTATGGCTAAAAAGAAAAACCCAACAAACCCTACAAAAATCATATCTTGACACTAGGGCAGTACATCTTCTTCTTAAACTCTTTAAAATGATGGGCCAAACAAATCCAGGTGCAACAATTGTAATGGTTGGCTTATTGAACAGACTGGGTTTGGTCTTACAAGAAGCTCATGTGTTATGCTTTCCTTCTGACAAAGCAACAACATATTTGATAATATCAAAACCTTTAGAAGTAAACCTCTTACAAGGTTTCCCCTTACCAGTTTATTCATTGTTTTGAAATTTACATGTCTAAGCCTCCTATGCCAAAGATTAGATTCGTCTGGTATGGCTTTTGCAAAGAGATAAGTGAGACATCCTTGAGGAACAACATTATTTAAATCAACACTGTACATGTTATCCTTTCTAGGAATTTTAAGCAAAACATACTTCATCAGTTAACTAAATGTCTGGAGACAGAACAACACATTCATACAGTCAAAAGAACACATTCTTCTTGTCACACATTTAGTAAGGCACTAAAGAGGTTAAAACTTTAGTTCCTTTACAAAATAACATCTTCAAAATACCCAATTTGACCTGTTCTTCTTTAACTTCCTAGTAATTGGTACCCTCCCTTTTGAATATACCGTCCAAAGGTAACAAATCCTCCCATCCATTCTTCATAATTCAGAAGATAGGATTTGTTTTTCCTGCCCATGCGCCTAGAGCATCCACTGTCAATCACCCCTTTATCCTTCAAATCTGTTGTGGGATTGCCCTGCATATAATGGTAGGAAAATTAGTTTCTTTTGGGGACCCAAGCCATTACTGACTTGGATCTTCCTTGTGCATCAATATAGTCAAATATTTTAAAGGATATTGATGCACCATTGTTTCTGGAGACATGGTCTAAAACTTTGTGCTTTGGTGTGACAACCTACCATTTTTCAAACCTAAATGACATTTTTCCGTTTGGACTTTTCGGGTTTTGACTCACTTTTGACTTTTATTTTTCAAGTGAAAACAATTATCGCATAACTGATAATTTTTCGGAACTTATTTTGAGAATAAATCATAATTATTATTACATAATTTTCATCATAAATTTTTGACTTAATTCAAATTATCTGACTTGAAAACGAGATCAACGCGTAACGACACGAAACAAATTAGATTTTATTTATTTATCGTAATTTATTTAATAAAAATATCTAATAAAATAATTATCATTTTATTTAAAAACGTTTATTATTAACGTGAATATTCGAGTTAACGATTTATTTTATGAATAAAGTTTACCCGTGATATCGGAGTCTAGAATAAACAAAGCAAACATTTTAAATGAACGTTACAAAATATTTATGAAATATGGTCGTGTAAATACTCGTTTTTATAGGAAAAATGATTTTGAAAACAATGGCGCAAGTTTCGTGTTTTAAATCATCCGTTAAGTACCCCAAACGAGTCCCGAATCATTATTTTATAAAACTATACAAAATAATTACAAAACCTACCCTTAACTATATTAAACTTTAGATTTTTATTAAAACTTTCACATATATAAACAAATACCCAATTTTTATTTCTCATTTCTCTCAAAAATATTACACACTAAATCAAAATCCTCTCCCACTCTCTCTCTGTGGCGTTTTCCGGCCAGCCACCGCCGTCGGAAAACTTTTTCGGCGGATTTTTCCGGCGAAGTTCCGACGACAGCCGCTGCTATCCTCACCGCCGCTACCCATCTCCATCTCATTCACCATCTCCTTTACCACCAACACCATCGCCGCACCACCATTACCTTCGCTCCCACATCACCTCAGCCGACCACCACCACTGTCACGCCACCACCTTCATTCCATTGTCACAGCCGCCATCGAACACCCCCACTATAGATCCACGACATCATCATCATCATCATCATCCTCCCGTTACCAACCCATCGTCATGACCACCCCCCACCATCCACGGCAGCAACCGCTGTCACCACACCACTATCACCACCACTCCGCCGTTGGCCACCTTAGCCATGGCAAAGCATTTATAAAACCTCCAAAAATCTATTTTCTTGGCTAGTTTTCCTTTCATGGGGTTACATCGATTATAACATGAAATATTTGATTTGGTTGTCGATTTGGTCATGGTTATGTCGAATAGGGGCTGTCCGTCGCCAAACCACCATTGTGGTGGCGGCGACGACGGGATCAACCAACCACATGCCGCACCTTGTGGTTGTCAGGTTATGATTCCAACCCCACGTATTGGTTTATGGGGTGTCATCCGCTAAAACCACCTACTGTGTGGCGTGCCTAACCTCGGTGACCACCACAGCCGCACCATGGTGGTGTTCGGGCTTGTGGTGAGACCCTTAATTTTTAATTATGTTTTATCATAAATTTTTCCGATTGTTTATACTTGTTTTTTTTTTTTTTCCGAGTAAAAATGTGGCCTCAAACTAAGTATATGGCATGCATTGAGTATGTCATATATTGGTGTTTTTGGATCTAGTGAATTACAACCCATAAAGGAGGTGTTGTTCTGAGTTTATGGCTTATTAAGGAATGTTTTGGGTCAGACAGCCCCTACATAAGGGTGCGTTATGGTTTTACTTCTAAATTGTATTTTTTTGTTTAATTTTTGTAAACTTGGATAGTTATAAATTTTGATACAAGAATAATATTTTTGCATTGATTGATAAAAGTGGAAAAATTATGTATTTTTATATACATGGGAACGTTGTATAAACGGCAAGGTCATGCCAAAATTTTTAAAAATTTATAGTACTCTGGCAGTTTTTTTTCACTTAAAACTTACAATAATAATATAAACCCATAAAAATGACTAAGTAATTAATTCGTAAGATATAATATTTAAAATGAGCATAAAAACCGTTAAGAAAACTAGATTATTACCTATAAAATATTAAATTTTATAATTCACAGACTAAAAGATATTAAAACTTTTGTAAATGTTTTAAAAAGACATTACTTAATCTACTGAAAAATATAACCATTAAAACGTACATATACTTTATAAAGAAATCTTATGAGTCATTTAATAAATTTCCAAACACGTGTCGAATAATACCTATTTTTAATTATATCTCACATTTACAAACATAACACTTACAAAGAATTATATACCTTAAATAATGCACTTTCGAATGGTTGCCTTTGGTTATATAATTCCTGACATAAATTATACGCGTCCGTTTTTATACGGAATATATATTACATACTTGTTTTATTATTTTGTTTATTTTATTTGGCCAACGACCGAAATTTTATAATTTGAAATGAGTCATATTATAAGTAACTCTTTGTCGATGTAACTATCCGACAAAAAACCCCAAAACTTGTACCATCCCTAAATGAATGGAGCATTATTACCGTTAGGATTAATTAGCAACTTCGTGAATCGCGACAAACAGATTTTCATTGACGCCACGTGTTTTAGATTATTCGATCTATTGCCTTTCGAGCAAGTGAGTTTCATAGCCTCGAGCATTTAATTCTTTTTTATGTTTTAAAAACCCGCGAGGGAGATACATGCTTGTTTTAGAAAATCGAACACAGTGAGTTTAATTATGTTAACGTTGCATAGTGAATTGTTGTGGCCTCTCATCCTTCATGAACCTCATTACACCGCTAACACGGTGACGACTAATGCAATAAAAATAGATCTATTATGCCTAACGACCTCCAGGATGTGTTCCTTGCGAGCAAACGGAGACATATTGTATTAAGTCACAGGAGTGTTATCACTCCGGTTGGGGCACAGTTAAGTTCGGTTTGTGGGCTCCCAGCATCGTTGTGACTAAGTCAAGTACTAATGTTTTGCATGCTTGTGTTCAAAAGGATTGTTTATAAACTCTATGAATTCACTCAACGTTGATTCGTTGACTAAGGATTTATATCATGTTTATCTCAGGTATATATGCTTGCAGCTTGGATGTGATAAATGCAATAACCGCATCGAAGGACGTTTGACTTAAGATGGTGAACTTTGCACATAGATAAAAATGTTTCTCTTTTAAAGAAACTTAAACATGTTGTGTGATTATTTTGAAATGAGTTATTATAAAGTTATTGGGAACCATGTAACTCTGATTCTTTTTAATAATAATTTGAACAGTCCTTTAACGTGACGCGAGAGCTTATATTAGAAAGTAGCACCCCAATGTTGTATTCAGATGCGTTGCCAATTTGTGGGTGTTACAGATTGTATCAAGAGCACGAGTCATAGCGAACAAGGTCATTTTTCAAAACCAGGACTATACTGTTTTCGAAAATTTTTCACGAGTCTATCAGCAAATGTCCGATATCCGCGCGCGCAATCCTTCCCGATCCTTTATGTGCTTTGTGTTAGGCCTTTGATTGTATACTTTATACCAAATGCGTGGTATAAATGGTAATTATATATATACGATCCCCGTTCTTCGACGAACCGCTATACCTCTATATATGCCCTTCGATTCATCGCTACGCGCGTAATTTCGAGTTGTACTATTGATACTAGGTAATGTTGTCATTATGTCAGGATATGATTAATTTCGTGTATGCGTAATATATACATTACGATATTATATATAGATTTAAAGCATGGTTAGATTTTGGTTTTGGTTTGGTTGTTGTATTTCGAGCTGCGATTTAGGAATCAAATAGCTAAGGAACAAAGGAACAAGGCAAAACTATTTCTTCTTCGATCTTGCTTGGTATATCATGGTGAGTAATTTCTATTACTAGTATAATCTATGTTTTCGCGATTTAATCCGTTATTGATAAATGCTTGTGATGAAATACCGTAGAACTTGCGTAATAAAGATTGAAAGCGTTGTTGGGAAAAATTAAACGATTTGGATATTGTGTGTAGGCAGGTTTAAACTTAAGATGAGTTGTTTTGGGGTCAAAATAAACTTTTGGCACGTTTCGTAATACGCGGTCTTGAGTAGAAAATTGAACAAAGCACAAACCATCTGAAACCGTATTCAAAGTTCTGAGCTTATGGTAAAAACTTATTTTTGATTTTCAAATAAGCCAAGTTTTATTTTTACGAACTTTTGATAAACAAAGAGACTCTTAACCCTTGTAACGAAGAACTGGAACCAATCAGTGCTACAACAGAGCTCTTTAATGAAAATTACAACACAACTCGAATAAATTAATTAAAACAGACAGAATTTTAGAAGAGCTATTCGAGCACTTTCGAGTCAGTTTTAGCCTTCTAGCAAAACATGAAAGTTGTTTGGAATGTCGTTTTACCTTGCCGCGAGGCTTGTTAATTTTAAAATCGCTTGATAATGGGTAAAAAAAAGGGTCCTATTTCTATATTTCCTTAAAAATAAAATAAGTTTCAGCAGAATTTTGTAAGAGCATTTTGGTCATTATCTGTCAAGATTCAAATCTCGATTAAAACTAAAAAGTTGTTCGAAATAATGTTTTACATGAAATCTCTTTAGAGTCGGAGTCACAAAAATGTGATATAACGGGTCAGTTTTGATAAAACATACATGTATGTTTATTAAAAAAAATCAAACGTTGAATTTTAAAAGTCAATTAGGCTATTTTGAGTCTTATTAGATAATTAATAAACTTTCATTATTCTTACTATATACGTTTATGGTGTATAAAAAATGGATGTTAATAAAATGTATGACACAAGTGTCGAGATTTTAAATCTAATAATTATATCGATTATGGTAATCCGATAACCGGACGTACTAAAAATAGTAACTTTCTTGAAATGGTAACTTTCCAAAAATAACAACTTTCTAAAGTTAAAAACTTGACAACGATAGAAAGTCATCAATGAGGTAACATAATCTATTTATGTAAAAATGGTCGCTTTTACAATATGCTAAGTGATATTAATTAGAACGCGCAAGTGGATTCTTCATCGCATGCATACTTGTATTATTATTATTAAGGATATATAAGATATATATCTAAGGTTACGAAGTACGTATCGTTCGATCATACTTTATTACTTCTCTATTTACGCGACACTACTATAGGTCGTGGTCGAGCATGTTGAATAGACGCCTCACTGTTTTAGAGAGAAACAATCTGACTCCTAGTGTGGACAATTTCAGTTACCAGATATATCGCCCGTTTACCTCATTCGATTACATTGATTCCTAATTCACTACTTCCTGTACTTGCTATGATCCTTAAACCAACCGACCCCCCCCCCCCCACCCCCCCCCCCCCCCCCCCCCCCCCCCCCCCGCCCCCCCACCCCCCCCCCCCCCCCCCCCCCCCCCCCCCCCCCCCCCCCCCCCCCCCCCCCCCACCCCACCCCCCCCCCCCCCCCCCCCCCCCCCCCCCCCCCCCACCCCCCCCCCCTCCCCCCCCCCCCCCACCCCCCCCCCCCCCACCCCCCCCCCCCACCCCCCCCCCCCCCCCCCCCCCCCCCCCCCCCCCCCCCCCCCCCCCCCTCCCCCCCACCCCCCACCCCCACCCCCACCCCCCCCCCATCCCCGCCCCCACCCCCACCCACCCCCCCCCCCCCCCCCCCCCCCCACCCCCCCCCCCCCCCACCCACCCCCCCCCCCCCCACCCCCCCCCCCCCCCACCCACACCCCCCCCCCCCCCCCCCCCCACAAGTTCACCGGAAATTGAAATGATAATACCTCCGTTGAGAATATTATATTTTGGTATGTTTACCAATTGGTGACTTTTATTTCTAAATTAAAAAGGAAGATTTTTTTATATTTGTGATTTTTTTTTATCTTTTACTTATACTAAAAAGAAAAGGAAAATATTTTTAACTTTTTATATTATATATTTTTTTTTTATATTTTATATTTTATATTTTATTTTTATTTTTTTTAACAATAATGAAACTTTCGAGGACGAAAGGATCTTCAAACCAAATCAACAAACACAAAACGTAGGAATCGTAAACACCAATCCCCGGCAGCGGCGCCAAAAACTGGTTCGCAGTTTATTATACTTAAAAATATATCACAAAATAATATAATCCTAAGAGTAATTAAGAAATTTACCAAGTTACCCTTGATAAAATTCACTCTCAAAAATATATATAATATAATATATAATACGGATGTTAAACCGGGTAAGTATGATCACCCGGGTCGTTATCCCCAATGACTAGTGAAATTGAAACCACGTTTTAGGTTCGGATCCTGATTTGAATGAGGCAAAGATATTTGATTTGGAAAGATATGAAAATGAACAACTAAACAAATACGGAAATGCAACTATTAAGCAAATGGACTAAAACTTAACCCTAAAAATGTAAACTAAATTTATAAACCTAAGATATGACAAAAGAAAATTTTAGAAATAGAAATTACTATTTTTGGCTTTTTAGTTTAAAAGATATGAATTTTCTCAAATGTAAACTAATTAAAAACTATAAAAATAATAAAACTATTAAAAATAAAGTCCTAAAATTTTTATAAAAATTACACTAAATAAAGAAAGTGTGCAAAAATTTTATAAAAATAAAAGCCCTAATTTTTATCTTTTTATAAAAGTCTAATTAAGCTAATTAAAACTAAACCCTAATTATTAATTAACACTAAATAAAACTAATTAATAACTAACTTAGGGACTGAATATGTAAAAGACTTAAGGCTAACGGGGCTAAAACACATAACGGGCAAGGATTAACTAAGAAACTATGAAAACAGAAAAATTACAAGAATGGTCCCTGAGGTCCTACCCCGACGACAAACTAAGTCCAATTATAAGCTCAATTTTTAAAAGTGCTTATCATTAAAAACTTGAAAGAGAAAATATGTAAAGGAAGCTAGTAGGAACAAAATTAATAAAAGCTACTTGGGCTGAAAATAACAAATAAGCTCA
>BQNB010174213.1:0-11283 GCA_026074375.1 Tanacetum coccineum
CCAATCATTATACTCAGTGGCGGAACCAGGAAGCTAGAAGACGGAGGGCAAAATATTTTTTTTTTTGACAAAATTCGTTGTGCACGCTAAGATGAAGACACAGATACAAAGGGTTTACATTGTTTTTTTTTCAATATGGGGGGCAATTTGATCTTGTGATATGGTGCACTTTAATAAAATAGTTCATAAAAAACAAAATTTACACTAGAAACCGATTTTATTTGTCGAATCATGGGCGGCACTGCCCCCACACACTTGGCATATACATCCGCCCCTTTTAACTAAATTTATTTGATATGTATTTATATTTCGTGTTTTTATTTTTATATTTATAATTCTGTGTCATGTGACTTTATTTTGCAAATGTTGCCTACAATAATATAATTGATGCTTTTCTTCAAGAAACATACCGTGATATTGTTTTCAAAGATCTGTTTTAAATTTGTAATTTGGGGGTTTTGTTATTATATTGTAACGTTTTACTTACAAAAGAAAAATTAGCATGAGGATGAGTCGAGTAGCTTGACTAAGTTACAAACCCCTAGGGGACGTTTGGTACGAGGGAATGCTATAAAATGAAATCGTAAAAGAGAATGAAATCGTAAAGAAAGTGAATGAGGAGGAGAAATAATAGATAAGGCGTGTGATTTAGAGCATTATCTTGTTTAGTTATTTTATCCATCATAATAAAAAAATATTATCATTCTAATATTTTCTTTTTAACATTCAATTCAATTAAATAAATCATATTCGAGTCAACCCGATCTGAACCCGAACATTCAATTACATAAAGAAGCTGACCCGACCAGAACCCGAACCCGAACCCGAATAAGCCTATTTGGGTCGGGTCACTCGGGTCAAAAATCTTATTCGGGTCAACCCGACTAACTCGAGTTCTAAATAGGGTCGGGTATCGGGTTGAAATGTTTTGGCTAACTTGGGTTCGGGTCAACCCGATTAACCCGAATAAAGTTTTTTTTTTAATATAAATTTATAGATTTTCTATTTAAAAGAGTTAAAAAAAGTTTTTTTTGTTAGTTTACTCAAATTCGGGTTGACCCGATCCGAGATGACCCGATCTGAGTTGACCCGACCCGAACCCGAGTAACCCGAGTTCAAATAGCGTCGGGTTAACGTATGGAATTTTTACCTTCACCCCGGCTTGACTCCACCCGAATTGACCCGAACCCGATCGGGTAACTCGATTAACACCCCTAGTAGTAAAAAATTGAAGAAACTCAAACAGTAGAATAATGATATGAGCATTTGAATAATACATTTTAAAACAAAAACGTTGATAATGGGTACTGAACGAGAGAATCAATCATAAAAGTCTTACCTTTTGCCACCAATTCTCTCCTTTCTTCACTATTTTAAGAGAATGCTGAGAATGGAATGGGAATCAATATTGATTCACCAATTCCATTCTCATGTACAAATAAACATGAAAATGCTCTTCTATTCCATTTCTTTGCTTTCCATTCCACAGTACCAAGCGTCCCCCAAGAATATATTTTGTTGCTTGTTCACAAGGGCATTCTTTTGTTGACTCGCCCAGGGAAGCAAAAAACTCAGGACCGGCCTTGGTTATGGTTGACAAATTTTTGGAAGATGAAGGTTGGAAAGATTACAAGATTCATAGTAGTAAGTTGTTTAAATTGGTGGGAGAAATACAAAACAATATTAGTCACAAAGTTAGATGGATGCACAAAGAGAACAAATAGGACGATTATGTTTTTTAGTTTCCGTAATGTTTTTAAAATTTTGTATGTTTTTGTTAATTTTCGTATTATACTTTTATCTTTATTTGAATGAATAAAAATTTGTTTGTTTAAAATGATGGAAAATAATATAAACTTGTAGGTGGCTGGGTCTCAAAAGGGGGAATTTGACATGAGAAATGGCATGTTACTAGCAGGGACGGAGTCAGTATCAAATATGACCGGGTGCACAAATTTTTTTAACCGTAATATAATACAAATTATTTTTAACCGAAATATAATAGAGTTAAAAAGTGAATACAAACACTAACCTAGAAACACGTTTCGATGGACCGGGTGCAAATTTTTTTAGAACAACACATTAGTTGAAAACAAACCAGCAAGAAGCTAGCACTTACAACAGTGACAAATCGGGTTTTTTAACCCAACGTCACCAACTAACGATGCATTACAGCTAAACCTACACCTATGAAAAGACTATAAAACTACATCATCAAAAAAACAACGCCTGCTAAGAGGAGGTTTAAATCGACAAATGAGCTTATTACGAAACGACCACAGTGACAAAAACCAAAATACCCAACAAAGACATAGAAAACCCCTTCGCAACATCTGTTTATGTATAGAAGGAATCCTGCAGGAACACAAAAGCCCCCTTATGAGCCAATCATCGATGCTATCGACCATCAACATAAAGGAACATTCCCACTAACGAGATGATCTTTGCGAACAATATGCTCTAACCATGCAACAATCTAAGAACAAGTGTCTAGTGAACGTCTCACCCCCATGTATCACACATAGCACACAGAAAATAATGGATCAATATCAATACCCACTGCTTGAAACAATTAACCTCGTGGAAGTAGGAAAAGAATCTGTCTAACCTTTCAAGCATTGAACAGTGTCACCTTTAACGGCACATAGTTAATTCCAACGCAGATTTTCGAGTCAACATCCGAAAGTGATTTATCATCAATAATCTTTCTAACCGATGCAACACAAAAATCTCCCGAGCTCTCCAAGTCCCATTTCCATTTGTCAGACATAGGAATTAAAGAAACATCATGCACCAAAGCTGACAACTCGTTGAACTTGATCATTCTCAACTCCACCCTTCGGATTTCTTCGAAAAGAATATTCCAAACTAGGCGGCGCAAGTTTCGCACAACCACCGTTATCAAATTTGCAAAGATTTCAAGACTATAAAAGCGCGGGAACCGATCTTAAGAGTTTTACCCATCATCCAAATATCCTCATCCAAAAAACAGTTTTATCAACCATTATTCGCCCAAAATTTAACATGCATCAATCAAGTAAGTTGATACCTTTAGTTTTCAACCGCGTGAGTTTCCCTAAACAATATTCACCCGCAGGATTTTTAGCACCAGATTTAACGCGTCCTCCAACATTACGTCATCGTCCCCGTGAATCGCCTTAACTAACTACCCGCACCCATAACAAAGTATTTTGCTATCAGAACCTCCATATCCATTTATAAGAAACATTAGACTCATAATTAACGGCAAGATAAACAGGAAAACTCCAGGACCCCCTTTTTCTTTAGACGCCAACGAAACTTTTTTCCAAATAAGATAGAAGCTTTGTTACTGTTAATATCATGTCCCTTAAAAAATTTACTACGAATAGATTTCTAAAGTACTGCAAAACCCACTCAAAGGGGCTCTATATATCGACATGTGAAAAAATTGGTTATCGATCCTAAAACCGACTTAAGTAACGTTAACTCTAAGCCACCTCCAATCGAGCAACGTTTTTCATCTCCATTAGAAAGGCCGTTTCTACCCGATCTATCACCATCATTCCAAGCATGAACCCCCGAGACATGACCCCCCCCACTTTCACCGATCCAGAGATACGTAAATGAGTTTTAGAATAAGACATCCAAGCTTCGACGCAACTACAAAACCCTTTAACCTTGTTCTCCTATCCAAACATTAAACACGCCAAAAATATTACTCTTGCACATAGATAATCCTCAAAGACAACCGAAGTCCCAAAAAACATTCAAGAACATGAATTACAGTAGAAAACATTACCATACACCTTGAAAACAGCCATTGTCCTATGGAAAACGCAACCGCATCATCCGCTCAAAACAATGATGAAAAACTCAACGAATAGCCTAGCTTAATGTACCATTAAACATTCCATTGGTCCACATAACACCCGTTGAAAAATAAATGTAAACTTTCCAATGATAGATGACCAAGATGCGGAGATAAACGGATCTCCTTGTTTGAGGCCTTTGTATAATTGAAACTCATTCCGTTGGACTACCATTAATTAGGATCGAACCTCTCGAGAGCTAAGGCCAGCTTTTGAATCCACTTACGAGCATTTTAGAGGCCAAACCAAAAATTTTTTTAGAATGTCATCTAAAAAAACTCATTCGAAACCGGCAACCATATGCATTCTCAAAATCAACCTTAAAGAATAAAGATTGTTTCTTTTTGGTCTTGCTGACCTTGTAAAAATTTCATTAAGAATACAATGAGCCATCTAAATCGTCTTTCCTGCGATATGCAGGCTGAATTGAACCACATTAACTAATATCTCCAAAACACCAACAAGACATTCGCCAATTATTTTTGCAATGATTTTATAGTAAACCTACTGTCCCATAAACTAATAGGTCTAAAAGCTTTTAGTTACATGTATCGCGATCCGTATTTTTGGATTAAAGCCTATGAAAGACGAATTGCAACCTTGAGGATATTACCTAATTGAAGAAATAACTCTTAACAAAGCCTCATACACGTCATTCTTTCACCAATAATCTTCCAGAATCGACGATAGAAGCCAAAAGTGAATCCATCCGGGCCGGGGGATTTATCGGTTTCGCAATCCCAAACTGCCCTCTTGATCTCCACATTAGACACTTCACTCTCCAACTCATTTTGTTGATCACATTTAGAAAAAATTGTTGTTTTCTCTCAAAATTAATACTACATCGAAAAAATCCATAAGTGTCCCGGGCACCCGCTGGACACCCCTAGCTCCGTCCCTGGTTACTAGTGAAGAGGTGTTTTGGTGTATGCTGTTACATGTGTGGATGCTAAGGTAGCGCTGAGGTGACACTAAAAATGAGAATTTGGCATGTTACCACACTCGACTCGGCCCTCTAAATATGTGTGACCCACTTTACATATCCTTTATTTTATTATTTAAATAATATTTTTTATTTTTATTTTATTATAAAATATATTTAAATAGATATAATTTATTTTTCATCTTATATATAAAAAGAATCTAAATCCAAATTTTTAATACTAAATTCAAAACTAAATCATAAAAAATACTCCTTCTCCTTGCCCATAGGAAAAACCACCAGCCAGCCAAAGACCCAAAACCCACTTATAAAAACCAAGACGGGAGAACCCTACAAATAAAAAAAAAAAATCTTGAACTCAACCACATTTTATTTTCAAAATTTAATTAAAAATATTCAGAAGTGCCACTTATCCCTCTCCTGCTCCCATTATTCCTATCCTCAATTTGAAAAATTCGACCTTGCCGAAAGGTGCAGTTTGTGGGAAATTATCCAATCTACAGGACCATTCTCAACATCTCAACGTCTTACTATACCACAAATCAATCATTTCTCTCCTTATTCTCCTTCTTTTACTAATTTTCTACTCATATCTACACCTTTCCAATACCTCTCGCTGTGGGCCGTCACTCCCTAACCGTCAACCTATCCAATAACAACGCTGTCCTGTATTAATTCGTCACATCATCGCATTATATCATATTCTTCTTCATTAATCAATTAATTTTTGTCCCAGTCCCTTATCTTTGTACTCCAAGCCAAAATACATCAGGTATCAAAAAAAAAGCGTTACCTAGCTCTACTCCAACACCTCTGCAACTAACCCCCCAGAATACACCGCAAACTGCACCCGCCCTCACCCTTAGGAGTCTAGCTAAGCCTACAGCCCAATCAATGCCAATACCCCCCCCACTTCTGCATGGTTGTGTTTGGGAAACAGAATAGATTCGACCAACGAGTCACCGACCATGGGTAGAAGACAAGCTCTGGATATATTCTAACCCCACCCTAACCCCTCCGAATGTTCGCCCTACCCCCCCGCAGTAGCAAGGACGGGCCCGAACTTTTGCGCGATCCGTCCCTCTACGCATAACCCACAAAAAAAAAGAAGGCATAATAGACAAAATCAACCCCACCATCCCACCCCTCCATCCCATACAAAAAAAACGCCCCCCTACCACCGCCCCGGTGCACGACCCAAAAAAAACCCAGAAAACAAAACAATAAAACTCACCCCCCCACCACACAACACCCAAAAATACACCCCCAAACAAACCACCCTACCAAACAACCGCCCCGACTCTCCAACCCCAAATCCACACACCAAACCCCCCCCCCCCTAGACAACCTATTAGAACGAGGCATAAATTAAAAAACATAATAATACCTAAAGTAGAAAGCCCCAACCGCAAAAAGATACCAACTTAAAAAATAAAATAATAAACAATAAAAAAAAAACAAAAAAAAGAAAAAAAAAATAAAATAAAATCCCAAAAACCAAAACACACCAAAAAAAAACCAAAAAAAAATAAACTACAAGAAAAAAAACACCCCAATTAACTACACCAATACAACCCACAAAAAAAAAAAAAAAAAATAACAAAACAAAACAAAAAAAAAATATTAAGAAAAAACAATGAAAAAAAAAAAATAACAAAAAACAAAAAAAAAACCCAAATAAAATAAACAACTAACAAAAAAAAACAAAAAAAAAAAAAAAAAAAACTAAAAAAAAACACAAAACAAAAAAACAAAAAAAAAATAATACCATAACTACAACAACAAATAACCCCAAAAACTATTCCGAAAAAAAAACCCACCCACCCCACATTTCGCCTTCTTCCCCCTATCAGAGATGCACCACCCTTATCACCAACAACCAAATCCAATCACTTTACAACCTTAAATCCCAAAAACACAAACACTACAACTAAAATAAAAAAAACCCCCCTGTGCCCTCCGATCCCCCCACACCCCCCCCAAGCCATAGCAACTTTCGCTGACACATCATCCCATTAAATACTATTACAACAAAAAAAAAAAATAAAAAAAAAAAAAAAAACAAAAAAAAAAAAAAAAAAAAACACCATCCCAATTTTCACATAAAAAAACACACAATATCACCTCCCGATCCAGTAAGATTGATCCAGAGCCAGACAACAACAAATGACCACGAAACCCCACCCCGCCACCTAAACAAAAAAACAACCAAATCTCTACATTCTTTATATCCTCATTGATTTTATCTTTTATTGCTTATTGAAAAAACTATAATCACAAAAAACACAAAAAAAAAAAAAATTAATACTATTTTTTTTGATTTATTTATTTTATAATATTATATTTTTATTTTTTTTTTATATTTTTTTATTTTCCTTTCCCCCCCACTCAACACCTATTTCCCCAATCATATTATTAATATTATATATTAATTCTTTCCCCCGCGAACAACTACTATAGAAAAAAAAAATAATTTAAGCACATGATAAACACAAAATAACACAAAAAAAGACACCGCCGCCCCCATCCTTCCCACCCCCAAAAGCAACCCAACTCTAAACACCCCACCCCCCCCCTCACCCACCACTCACCTCCACCAACCCCCAACCATAGCCACCCCACCAACCATCAACTACACAACACCCCACAACCACACACCTTAACCAACCCACCATATCAACCAAAGCCAACCAAACCTCCCTCTTCCCCACATTCTAACCAACCACCCCCACCAGACAATTAATAATTTCGCCACAACTACTTAATCCACCTCATCTAGAGCAAAACCCCCAAACAATTCCCAATATCAGACCCTAATATACCCCCCAAACACCACCAAGCGTCAACCAGCCAATAACACAAAAACCAAAAGCCAATATCCCACCATTCCCGCCCCTTTACCCCGCCCCCACAAATCATACCACCAATAACCTACTTCATATTACCTAATCACCATGCCCTCCCCCATATTAAGAACGCGGCAATCCCCCCACAACATTTTACTAAGTTTGTTGCCCCCACGCTACACCTTACGACCAACCCTCACCCCCCCCTCCGCCCCTCCCCCCCCACCCACGTGCGCCCGTACGCACCCTCCCCCCCACAACACACCAATCCCTTCAAACCTTAAAAAACCCCCTCCCCCGCCTCCCCTGTCATTTCTCTCACCTTCACATTAAACAAAACACCAACAATACAATACATAGCTCCCTGCCTAAAAAAAACAAACAATGCTTACTTCCCCAACTCTATTAGTCAGGCATAACACAAAAGTATACAAAAAAAAAACCAAATCTCAAAAACTAAATAACCCAAATCACCCTCCATCAACCCACCCCCCGCCACCCACCCACCCCCTGTAAGCCCCACCCCATGGGGTTCTTTCAAATTAAAAATAATAAAAAAAATAACCCGCCCCCAAAACACCACCCAAACACACCACCTCCCACATCCACCCTCCCGCACACCCCCCCCCAAACCCCAAGACCCACCCACCCCCCCCCCCCAACCCACCCCACCAACACCCCCCCCCCCCCCCCCCCCAGAACCCACCCTCAAAACCCGCCACCCCAAAAACAACAACAACTACCACAGACAACCCAACCTACACCAACAGCCCAACACACCCCCAAACACCCCCTCCCCCCCCACACAAAACACAAAATCCACCCCCTCAACCCCACCAACCCCAACACAACACCCCCCAAAAACCCACCCAAACCGCCCCCACCCCCACCACCCACCCAGCCCCCCAAAAACATCACAACCCACGCCACCCCCCCCACACTGCCCGCTCCCCCATCCCATTATACAAACCTACACAAACCAAAATCACAAATAAAAAAAACCCTGACAAAACCACACAAACCCCCCATCACCCCCACGCCCCAAAACCCCACACACCCCAACAACAAACCAACTAACGAACTGACTTAAAAAAAACTAAACACACAAAAACCTTCTTTTTATCTTTTTTTCTTCGATCTGTCTCGCCGTCTTGTTCCTTCTTTTTTTTTCTTTTCATTCTGATTTTCTATTTAATTTTCTTTGCGTTTTCTACCCTTTTTTTGTTGTGCATGGCGGCGTTGAGGCTTGGCTTCTCGTTGTGTCGTGTGACCGGGGTGGTGTGAATAGAGGCGTTAACTATGGTTCTGGTATGTTGGTGGGAGGAGCGGGTGGTCTGCTGTCGGTTTTCACGCTGGCATTAGCAGCACGGAGCGACGGGGGTGGTAGGTGAGGTGAGCTAAGTTTTCTTGCGGGGTGGCGACCGCTGGTGCGGGGGGGTCGGGGGCGAGTGCGTGGTGTTGGTGCGCTGCGGGGGGTGCGGGAGTGCGCATGCGGAGGTGGGGGGGGGGGGGCGGGCGAGGGGGTTGTAGATTTTAATTTATTTGATAAAAAAGACTTAAAACTCGGAAAACTACTAAAATTAGAGCCCGAAAAATAGCGCGAAAACAACCCCCACACCCGTTAACAAAGAAAACGCAAGTCCAGCCGCACTCCGCAACGACCAGACACCCCTGTTGACCAAACGCACAGAAACACCTGAGCATAGGTCTCCCACCTTCTCACCACGCGCCGTGCCCCCCTACCCTTTCCCCCTTCTAACCCGCTTATCCCATCTTCTATTTTCTTCCTTTCTCCTTAACTCTTCTTAGAATACCCACGGTGTAATAGGCATGGGGAGCTGGTAACCCCACATCCCACCAGCTCCGTGACCACCTGAAGGACCCAAATTGTGCCACCAAAAATCGCAACCCCCATACTAACGACTCCCAACCCAGATCCGTTTACCAATAAACACCAAAAGCACAAAAACACGCCATACCGTGGGAACTCGAACCACGCCCACGAGGCTAAAAAGCCAGCGCGCTCTACCCACTGAGCTAGAACGGCTAAATTTTGAATTTATCTAGGCCAAAACCCTTCTAGTCTTATATTGAGTCATAGAACAATCCACAATCTGTATTAATTTCGGAGTATTTGCATTAACTTGTCATTTTTTTTATTCCTCTAATAGCAATCTGTATACTTAATCAGTTATTTCTGATATATTTGGTTGGACTGCTTACTGTTTCACATGGCTCTACAACTACTCAGTTCTTTCAATCATACAATGTCACTTTCGTATTCTAGTTAATTAGAATAGTATGTAAAAGTGTGTTTTTTGTTTAAAATGCATTATAAATGTTTTTCTTTTCCAGCAGAAGTTTTATTACTTGAACATAAAGTTTCAATCATTTAATTTCAAAGTCTCATAGTATATTCTTCTAAATGAAAAACTATAGGGTCAAAAACTCTAACTTTTTAAGGGAAAAGTTTGAATATAAAGTTATTAAACTTTATAGTAATTCGATGCAAGGTTAGATGAAAAAGTGTTTTACCTATTACTGCATCATAAGATAACAAGTTTTCAAATATTTATATTTCATAACACCTTTACATCAACATAGTTAAGTTCACAAAGTTGTTTTTTTCTTCTTGATTTAGAAAATTGTCAGGAACGTGAATATTCTGATAGTTAGATGATAGATCTCATCATGTATACATAATAACTGTTAGTAAAACATTAAAAGATGACATTAACAAATATCACAGTCCACATCAACATTATCTGTATTAAGTTACGTTCATCATCTCTATTATCTTTTGATTTAAGGTTTTCTTTCAAGTTATTGTTAACTGATATAATTGTAGGTACTGGCAGGGGCGGACTTGGCTTATAGCACGGGTATGCACGTGCCGTGCATACCCTCCGATTCGACGGGCTAGTGTAAATTTTTTTTTTTTTTTAAGAAATATACATAGAGTGCATACCTTTCAAAAATACCGAACTTGAGTGCATACCCTATTTTGAAATCCTAGGTCCGCCACTGGGTACTGGTCTAGGACTGTGCATTAGTTTGATGACGATAATACACTCTATGTAAGTTTGTTTTTGTGTCAGGGCTTTAACGTTTACTTTGTTGATATTAATTTTGTATAACAGGTAGAACGGTTGGTGTGAATTGTGAAATATATGGGTCCTTTAGCCTTGTCCTATGGATTGGAGACAATGAGTACTATAATCATCTGTTTTAGAGTATCTATTAAGTTTTTCACTTTACATGCATGTGAGACGATCACTTATGACATTATTGTTGCTCGATGATAATATCTTTCAGGTTATAGTATCTTTCAGGTTTCCCGGCTCTTGGAACTCTTTCTTTCCTACGAAGAAGACCCTAATGTCAAGCTGGTAATAATGAAGGTACACCCGTCCAAGTTTAGCTCGGTTTTCCGTTTTTGTTTTTGTGTGAATATATAACTTCTAGGATGACTGTGAAACGTTGAGTTTTTACTGATGTATGTGGCCGGCCCATATTGTAGAAAAGGATCGTGAGTTGGGATTTGCTCACAGTGAAATTAAAGCGTTGAAAGCTACTGATGTATTGAAGGATAAATCACTTGACGAGGTACATGAAACCGTTTAGTGATAACATATATACTGAA
>BQNB010174214.1:0-13282 GCA_026074375.1 Tanacetum coccineum
TTGGATTAGTCGGGGTTGACTTGGGTTGACTTTTTTTTTGTTTGACTGGACTTTGTCTTTTCCACGATTTTCCATTCCGTGTCCGGTTTTGTCGTTTTGGCTTTGTTTTTTGTCCTTTTCTTAGATATCTGTTCCTGCACAACACAATTAGCAAAACAAGCATATTTTTGTCATTTTAAGTCTGTTTTTTGGTTATTTTAGCTCGTTTTTAAAGGTAAAAGGTATGTGTAATTAAACACATACCAGGGCGCTAGGTGTCTTATGCGTTCCTTAGGTAGACTCAGTCGGCTGTGATTGAGTCAGAGGAACATCTATCCCAAACACGTCCACATACATTCGATAATGCTCTGTGTGCTTCATTTCGTCTGAGATCATCTAGTCTGGAATCTTCATTCCAACTCTGTCTTTGTGTCTTCCTGAATTAAAGATATTTTTCATTATATCATCATCTTTTAGATTGTGATATATGTCTCTAGCACACCTTAAGATCTCAAAAAAATTAGTCATGTAATGACTAATGATGATCTTAGTAAATCTGGGATAAGGAATCGAAGATGTTGGATGATGAAGAGAATAATAAAGTCCTTCCCATAGTAGCTCCGCATAATCAACGTGAATGTTATTGATAAAGCAATATATCATTTGCATTATCTGCAATGGTGGTTGATCCCATCCAGTTACGCGTGTTGTCAAGCATTTGGAAAATATCTTGCACAACGTTTGCCATGGCTGCAGAAGACCAGTTGTCTTAAAGCTTGATGATGTCTTCAGCTCCATTGTAAAACCCAAGTCATTTTTGTAAAATGGATCCATGTCTAAAAATGATGGTGGTGGCAGGAAACTGTCATGATTGTTGTCAGTTGCTTGTGGTAGGTGAAAGATTATTATGAAGTCATCCAGTGTAAGAGAAAGTAGTTTCTTGTCAAGCATAAACGTGAGCCTATACTTTGATCCGTCTTCCTTCAACGTATGCTAGAATTGTGCCATATATATCTAAGGTACTGATGAGGAAGCTGCAATGCTGAATCGTAAAGGATGATCCTTGATGATATTCATCAGAATTTTGCTTTCAAGTTGACATTACACTTGTTCAAAATCAACCTTCTTGTTGGCATCCATTAGATCATATCTCTTGTTTGGAGGACATAATTCGTCTGGATGAACATCAGCTGCATGTTGTTGTTGTGCCATGATGATTACTGAATGAATGAAATGAAGATTTTAGGTAATAAACAATCCATTTGACATTTTTGTCTTTTTCCACTCTGTCTGTTTTATATGTTCTCGCAATTCTTTTCGAACATATTTTTGATCAGTTTGTTTCTCATGTTCTCGTTCTTGCTTTTTCTAGCACATGCCATACGCTTTATTCGAATTTTTCTTTTGATTTATCATTTTTGTGTGTTTTGGCAATTCTTTTTCGAACACACTTTTGATTTGCTTTTTCGCGTATGGATTTAGCTCTCTCTGTCTGTTTTTGAATATCCTCACAAGAAATTCTTTGTGACATGATACTCTTTCAAGAAAGATGAAGATTTCTCTTTTGATTCTAATCAAGACGCTTTTATGAAAACTTAAAGAGAAATCATACATCTTCTTAAAATTGTTTTTATGAAAGAGTACCATCTTGACACTAACAGATTTTTTGAGAACTTTTTCAGAAATCTTTAGACAAAAACTTTTTGTAAAATTATAACATAGAATCATTCAAGCACAAATCCACAACTGAATGGTCACTAAGTCACTCACTCCTCATTCTGTTCAATGCAGAAAACGGCCGAAACCGGACATGACTTAGACCACTTAAACAATTAAGACTTGGATTTTCAGATTCAAGTTATAAAAACTTTTCCACTTTCACTTTTTGTCATGAATCCGAAACAATGTAGACAAACACATCTAATTCAATAACTGAATGGTCACTAAGTCACTCACTCCTCATTCTGTTCATTGCAGAAAACGGTCAAAACCGGACATGACTTAGACCACTTAAACAATTATGAATAGACATATTTGACCCAATGCTTAGAATTCATTAAAACTTGATTTCTTTTTCACAATCATTTTGATGTTTTCAAAACACATGAGAAACATATCTTTTTGTTCCACAGACATTCGAGCATTAATCATCAAAAGCATTCACTTATCCACAAATCTCATTGTTACTGATTTTGTCTTTTTGTCTTTACTGAATTTACACTTATTGACTTTACCGAGTTTGGCTTTTTGACTTTTTCTGAATTTGACAAATTGAGAATAAAAGTAAATCCCTTTGACTGATTAAAACCAAACTCGATCTATTTAAGTTTTATTAAACTTCAAAAACAATTCAATCAAAGCAAACTCGATAAACACCACTCATTTTGAGTTTCATTTTTAGCATCAAAATTATTATGTAGGACCATTTCTAAACTATTTTTCACATATTTCCATCTAATCATTGATTATTATAGTCCTAGATCCTAATCATTTATCACAAACTTGATAAATCATAAACTCGGTAATCATCAAACCTTATCGAGTTTAAACTCGATAAGTCAAAATAGCTTATAACAGATTCCATATGTATATGCACTTACGTTTGATCAAGAAAAATGATTGTAGTCGTTATAATGAACACAGAAAACGTTTCTTGGATTTTCTTCTCAAACTCGGTTAATGGACTCGGTGAAAATAAAAGGTAAAAATAAGCATTTTCCTCCTTATATAGTAACCGAATATCAAAGTTTGAGGAACGACAGTTTCAGCCCCTATAGTTTTCCTTTTTCGATTTAACACATTTATTTTCTGAATTTTGATTTAAAATTTTCAAAAACTCCCCCTTGAGTCATGATGACTTTTCAAAATTTGACCAATATTATCCAACTTAAATTTCTGAATTAAAAACTCCCTCTCAAAAATATATCATTTTTCAAAGTCAATTTATTTTATTTGAGAGATCATTGTTTTATTTCAATCCCGAAATGATGTATATGAATGAAATTTATCAATTACTCCCCCTCAGATTATGATCCTGAAATTTCAACTGAAAGCTTTTTATAAAAATTAGGAGTCATAAATCTGATCATGTGATCTTTAAATTATGTTTTTTTTAAATATGACAAATATTTTTGTGATTTTGAAGTTTTGCAATTTTTCTTTTGTTTTTGGAAAATTTATTTACATGTTTTCGATGTATGATCTTTTCAAGAAGATAACTTTGTCAGACATTCCAACTAAGTTGGAGTCATACATCTCATATCAATGCGATGAACCAAATACTCAAAGCGTTCTTTAGGAAAAGCTTTAGTAAATAGATCTGCAAGTTGGTATTCTGTGCTGACAAAGTAAAGTTCTACAGTACCCTTCTCAACATGTTCCTTAATAAAATGATATCGAATGTCTATGTGCTTTGCTTTTTAATGCTGAACCGGATTGCATGAGATAGCAATGGCACTCTTGGAATTACAATACATTGGAATCCGGTTGTACTTGTATCCATAGTCTAGTAGTTGTGTACGCATCCAAATGACTTGTGCACAACATGCAGACAAGGAAACATATTCAGCCTCAGCAGTAGACATCGTAGTACAATCTTGTTTCTTTGAACTCCAACTCACGAGCTTTCCACCTAGAAATTTCAATCCCCCGGATGTACTTTTACAATCATCTTTACATCCTGCATGGTCCGCATCTGAATATGCAATTAGTTCAAATCTGAAATCCTTCGGATACCATAGTCTTATGTTATAGGATTATCTTAGGTACCGAAAGATTCGTTTAACCTCTTTGAGGTGTTTGACCGTAGGACGTGCTTGATAATGAGCACATACAAAAGTAGCAAAAGCAATGTCTGGACTACTGGCTATTAGATACATAAGCCCTCCCATCATTCGTCGATAAGTCATTTGATCAGTAGGAGTGCCTTGTAAATCATCATCCATCCTCTCAGTTGCCATAGGTGTGCTCATTAAGACACACTCATCTAGACCATGTTTCATTAACAATTCAATCGCATATTGTGACTGACTTATGAATATGCCACGGGGAGATTGATGAACTTGATGTCCAAGAAAGAACTTTTGTTCACCCATCATTGACATTTCAAAATTATTTTTCATTAGGTTTGCAAAACATT
The DNA here is from genome assembly GCA_026074375.1 of Tanacetum coccineum. Lineage (NCBI taxonomy): Eukaryota > Viridiplantae > Streptophyta > Magnoliopsida > Asterales > Asteraceae > Tanacetum > Tanacetum coccineum. The sequence continues at coordinate 4,118 of BQNB010174214.1, forward strand.
TTGAAAAATCTGGATTTGTTGATCCAAAAATAATGTCGTCAACATATACTTGAACAAGTAATATGTCTCCCCCATGACGTCGTGTGAAAAAAGTTGGGTCAATAATACCTTTAGTGAAAACATGTTCAATTCAAAAAGAAGACAATTTGTCATACCATGCACGAGGTGCTTGCTTGAGACCGTATAAAGCTTTTTTCAACCTGTAGACGTGATCTGGGTATTTTGGATCAATAAACCCTTCAGGTTGGCTGACATAAACCTCCTCTTTCAATGGACCATTGAGAAAAGCTATTTTGACGTCCATTTGGAAGATGGTGATATTCTTATGAGCAGCATAAGCAATAAACATCTGAACAGACTCAAGGCAAACAACAGGAGCAAATGACTCTTCAAAATCAATTCCTTCTTCCTGCCTGTATCCTTTTGCCACAAGACGAGTTTCGATTCGAACCATAATATTTTTAGCATCACACTTATTCTTCCAAATCCATTTAAGAGGAATAATATTCTTTCCTTCTAGACGTGGAGCGAGTTCCCAAACTTGAAGTCTCTCAAATTGATTCAACTCATCTTGCATGGACTCAATCCAACTGTGATCTGCCATAAATTCTTTGATATTCTTTGGTTTGATAGTGCTGACGGTTAATGCATACATGCAAACGTCAGAATCTGTTTGAAGCCTTTGACGAGTCATTACAGGTTTGGATAGGTCACCTATAAGTTGGTCTAGAGGATGATCTTTTGTCCAAATATGAGTTGAGGGTGTACTTGGTGGAAATTCTACACATTTGATTATTCTAGAGCAGCCGTAGAGGATTCAATTTCCTCATGACTTGAAGCATTATATGGAAAAAAATCTAAGTTGCCATTAAAATTAGCATAATCTTCTTGATTGACTTCATCAACGTTTGTCAAAGAAATTATAGCAGTTTGTTTGTCAGGTGTAGTTTTAATAGGAGGAGCCTCATGTTCGTCAACAATGATTGAGGATGTGGAAGGCGAGTCTTTATGAAATTGAGTCGGTTATGCAGCAAAATTGATGGGTGTATCAAAAAACCTCTTCTCAAAATATTCTTCAAACATTGGACTAAACAAATTATCCAAATCTTCTTTGGATGGAGTATTCATTATGTCTGTTGATGAAGTATTATTATTGAATCGTTGGAACACGGGTTCTAAACAGTCATGTTCAGAAGCCATTGTTGTAAGCTCGTCAAACTTGACATGAATGGTTTCCATAATCTTTTTGGTGCGTCGGTTATAGATTCGAAACCCTCTTGATGTTTCGAAACCCACATGAAAATACTCAACATTCGGCTTTCGTCTACGTAATAGCTCATAAGGTGTTTTGTTATGTCGTGTATGAATAATAGATCAATTTTGAGTAAAACAAGTTGTAGCCACCGCTTCAGCCCAAAGAAATTCAGGTAATCTAGAAAAGATAAGCATTGTTCTAGCAGCCTCAACAAGAGTACGATGACGTCTTTCAACCACTCCATTTTTCTGAGGTGTACAAGCCATTGAAAATTGTTGCATGATGCCTAACTTTTCATAATGAACTTTAAGAGTTGCATTTTTGAATTCAGTACCATTGTCAGTACGAATCTTGCACACTTTGGCTTTATAATTCAGTTGAGCTTGAGAAATGAATTTCTTTATAATCTTTGGAGTTTCGTCTTTCGAATGAAGAAAGTAAACCCATGTATATCGAGAAAAATCATCCACTATCACAAGAATATACTTCTTTCCATTGATCAAAGCTACCCTCATTGGACCGCATAAATCCATATGAAGTAATTCCAATTTAGAGTGATCACTTGGAACCAATTTGGGTGGATGAGAAGCTTTCTTGCTTTTTCCTCTTTCACAAGCAGAACAGAGGTGATCCTTTCCATATTTGAACTTTAGAAGACCATCAACCAAGTCAAGTCTGGTAAGATCGTTTATGGTTCCGAAATTAAGATGTGAGAGTCGACGGTGCCATAACCATGACTTTGTCGAAGTTGCTTTGGACATCAGACAAACAGGAGAAGAAGCAGCCATGTCAGAAATGGAGATAGTATACAAATTAGATTCGCGTCCTCCTGTGAGCAAATCATCTCCTTCCAGATTTCGCACGTAACATGTCTTAGAACGAAAAGCCACTTCTAAATCACCATCACAAAATTGCCCAACGCTAAAGAGATTATGTCCAAGACCTTCAACATAATATACATGACAAATAGTGATATTGCCCTGTATATAATCGCCATAGCATGTGATTGCTGCAAAATTATCATTTCCAGAGCGAACATTGCCCATGATTTTCTCAATGAAATTTCTCAGTAATGATCGATCACCCGTCATATGCTTTGAACAACCACTGTCAACAATCCACAGAACGATCTGGACTACCTGCAACATAAGAAGAACCAACACATGGACAAGTGGGCAATTTGACTACCTATTTCTTAACAGAACCCGATGGTTTCTCAGATGAACGACTATTATGAACATTCAGAGTTGTGTTAACGGGAGACCAAACAACATTTGGTTGTGATTCAAACCACTTTTGCCAAATTCGACTTGTTTGAATTTTGTTCTTCATGTATATGCTTAAAGAGTTATCTCTTAAATTTTGTTTCTTTGTCTTAGAAGCACTGGAGACCTTATGTTTAGCTTTTGAGGCACTTCCTACAGCAATCTTAGGTTTGGAGACTACAGAAGTAGTATCTAAAGACTTAGATTGTGTCAAGTTCTCAGAAAACCTAGTCTTAAGAACTAGAATTAGTGGATAAGGCTCTACGATCATTCAAATGCACATTCAATTTATATTTAGCAAGACATTTATCATGACATAGAATAAGTACATTTTGCATACAAGAAACACATAACAAAGTTTTCTCTTTAGCAGCATTTGCAACATTAACATCATTTAAATTCTCTTTGTTTGATATAACATTTGCAGATGTATTATCTGTTTGCTTATTTTTCCTAACATAAACTGCTACTTTCTTTGCTGAATTCTTAGAGTTAGCTAAGACACTGTTCTTGACATGTGAATCTCTATTCATTGGTCTTCTAACACTAGATGCAACATTCATTCCTGTAGAAGAAAAATCACTCTTAGCTTCGTTTGTTTGTGATTCTTGTGTTGTGACAACTCTGTACATTCCAGGTGCTATGACATTTTTGTTTGAAAATGCCCCTCTTTGTTTGTCAGGTGAAGTCTGTAAAGTGACTGGTTTTGACACTACATGTTTTTCTTTTGTTTTTGAAACAACCGTTTTTGTTTGAAAAACTTGTTTGTTTATCGGTGTGACACAAAGAAGATTTTGAGAAACATTTGTCTTGTCAAACTTAGTATTTACAGACTTACCTTTTTCAACAGTTTCCAATCTAGTTTTTAACTTAGATATGGTACTTAAAAGATTCTGATTCTCAGCACGAATAGCACCATATTCATATGTTTTCTCAAAGACATGTTCAATTAATTCATCCATTTCTTTTTTAGATTGAGACCGTGTCCTTTTTATTGAATCGAAAAGCTTTTGATATTCTAATTTTACATTGTCTCGTTCTTTTATCAAAGATTGCACTTGAAACTCCAAAGACACGTTCTCATTATCAAGTTTCTCCATCTTTGAAATCCAAGAGTAATCAAGAGGATTTGTGTTTTTATTATTCAAAGTTGACTCCCATTTATGTTTTTCTTTATCATGTGAACTTTAATTCAAAATCAACACTTTGCTTTTGATATCTTTGAACATCTTTTTCAAGAATTTTTATTTTTACTTGCAAACCTTCTTGAATCTCAATGGAATTCTTTTTTATTTGTTCAATTTCAGCATGTAAGGAATTATCTACGCATTCATGATTTAACAACACACTTATTTCTACTTCACGCCCGAGGGATGCTTCTACAAGTTAATCTTTAAAAAAATCATTTAGTTGTATTTCTTCAGGAGATGTGTAAAAAATGCTTGCTCTTTTACAATTCTTTTGAATTAACTTAGACAATGTTTGAAAACAATTTTTGATTTTATCCAATTGTATGATCAAAGGTGACTCACTCGGCATTGATGCCGGGATAGAAGAAGTTGCATTTGGAGTCTTGACATGGAAAATATTTTTGCTCAACAGAAAGCTCTTTTTGAGGAACAAAGTCTTTATAAATAGCATTTATTTGTTTGTAATCAATTGTCCAACAATTCTATTTGTTTGCAACAGCAATTGGATCATTCATTTTTTCTTTCATTTTTTGTTGGCTTTTGGAAGCATCATCAAGAGTGTCCTTAGTATCTCTAACATTCAAAGGAATTTCTGAATTACTCAGACTAGAGGCAAGATATAACTTTAGACATTGAGAAATTGCTTGCTTGAGTATATAAGGATTCGGGGTACCCCAAAGCATGTTTTAATTGCGGATCATACACAGACAATGGCTTTGGTCCAAGCATAAACATTCCTTGTAAGGAATTGCCAAGTTTCAATATTAGATCAACATACTTTCTAAGTTTGGCCTCGAGATCTAGAATAGTGTCATGATAATGATCCTCATTTTCACTCATTTGTCTTTTTAAAATTAAATAAGTCTTTTGAAGTTCCTCATTTTTCCGTTTGTAATCATTAACAGCTAAATCTAATTTATCTTGTTGTTTTTCTAGATCTTAAATGATATCTTGATCACGAACAAATTAAGACTGAGCTTGTTGATTAAAATGTTTTGCTTTTCGATTAGCCTCAAGAAATTCGTTGAGATAATTGTTATCCCCATTGATGTTTTCCAAAACCCGAACCCTTTCCTTACACAACTCAAGCTAACTAGTCAAAGTCGTATTTTGTTGTTAGACTTTTTGAGCAAATAATTGTTGTTTCTCAGCTTCCTTATATGCATTTCTAGCTAGTTTCTCTAACACATATAGGTCAAGAACATGTGTATCTTTTTCAACACTGCCACTATTAACATTTCCATTGGGTTTGTCAAATATAATATTGCTATCAATTTGATCATCACCAATGGTACTGTTAATAATTTTAGTATGAATTGGATACATTTGTTCTTTATTCTTATTGATGGATGAAGATTGTACCTCACTTATAAATGCAGAATCATAGCTTGGCCCAGCATCATAGTGCAATAATTCATCACCTTGTAAATCCTCTGCAGTCTGCAGTGTCGGTAATGTCGAACCAGTAGGAACAAACATTTGAAACTGATAAGGACCTTCATCAAGTGCTTTGTTAAGCCACTTTTGGTTTTCTCTCTTTCGATTTATATATCGTCTAAATCTACTTGCCCATGGTATATAACTACCCCTTTCAAGCATGGGAGGCCTAGTCTCAGAACCGGCATCAGCGAGAGATTGTTGATATGTTTTGGATGTCGACATTACGTATGATTCAAAGATTGGATCTTTGTAGACGAAAATGAGTGATATTTGTGAGAAAAATCCCAAACTCGGTAACAGTTGTCAAATTCGGACAACACTGTTCTCGGATAACAAGTAGTCTGAAACTCGGTATACTTCTCGGACAGAACTAAAACTCGGACAAAGACTACTATCAAACTCGGTACACGTAAAACGTAGTAAACTCAGAAATACTCTTAACCAAAAAATCAATTATCTTGTTTTATTAAAAAAAATCGATTTAATCAAACTCGATAGAACCGAGATTTGAAAAATCCTTAGGATATGGATTAACAAGAACCACAATCTCGATAAAACCGAAATTTATGATGTCTTAATAATCCAGAACACGTATAACGTCAAATTCGATAGAACCGAATTTGAGTTCCGAGTTTAGGAAGTACCGAATTTGTTTTTCAAAAACCCAATTCACGATAAAACCGTGAACTTGTGATGTTTTAACACTTTGTAAGCTTATTTCCGAGATTAAATCACTAAATCCTTATTCACACTTTTCGATAAAACCGAAAATGTATGAATACTTATGAAACTCGATAGACAACCGAGTTTATCAATAACCACCTAATATACGTTTTTCGATAGAACCGAAAATGCGTATATATCTATTACAACACTTTTCTATCGAAATTAAACTAATAGTGATACTAAAACTTCCGAAAATGTAAAGAAATAATCCGAGAATACTAAAACCCCTTCCGAGAATGGTAACACACTTCCGAGAATGCAAAATCTTCAGTAATTCGTCACGTCAAATCCATAAAGAGACTCGATAATGCTCTAGTTCTCAAAACAGCTTCCAAAACGCAAATCGAAAGCTCAAATACCTCAACCGAATTCACCGAATTTCATCTTATCGTTCTCGGACGTTGAACCAATCACAAATCGAATCACTCTAATTCTCTAATGGCGTATGATACCACTTGTTAGGTCTTGTTTATCTTGAATCATACATAATCTACCATGAAAGCTTAGAGAGAATAGTAGAGGATGGCAAGTATTTAATTTTCAAATGATATAAAATGGAGGGAAAATGGAAAAGATTATTACAAGGCTTACCCTTCTAATGGTGATTAGGAGGGGTATTTATAGGAGAGGGAAGGAAGCTTCCCTTCCTTTATTTTTCTAATGTTTCACTTCTAGTCCCTATACTTTGGTAATTATGCTATTTCTTTCTTTTAGCATAATAAACCTTATTACAAGCTACTTTATTCTTAACAAAATAAAGACTAATGACTAAATATAATTAACCCACATAATCAGCACTTTTTATAAACCTAACACAGTGTTCTGTAGACAAGAAATATTTTGATATTCAAAAGAAAGAAGTTTCTCTTAATAATGATCGACTCTTGGACCATATTATCTGTCAAGATGTGATGAATATTGTAATGCATGCTGATTCTGTACCTGCAAATGTGTTACCTGCTGATAATAAATGTCTCGTGAATGATAATCATAAAATTAAGAGATTGGAGCAGGAAAATGATTACTTATTTGAACTTCTCTTATCTCAAGATATAGTTCACATTAGTATAAATTCTCTTGCTTCACACAATGATTGTTGTGAAATGCAACAAGGTTTTACTGATGAATATAATGAGAATCTAATGCTTAAGGCTGAGCTTGCCAAAAAGGGACAAATGGTTGAAAAGATAATTTTTGATGAAGTTGTACCGACCTTTATACACCAAGGAGTCCTACAATTCCTTACAATACTTTCCTAAGTTATCAATAATCTTTTCTATAAACAAACGTAAACCTCTAAATAAATAAGTTTATCAATCTTCTTCGAAATAACTAATACTTATCTTTGTAATATTCTTTTCTCCAATCAATCTTTAGTCCTTCTCTGTCAGGCATAATGCCTTGCCACAGCAGTAGTAAATCACTCAGCATTGTAACTGAGCACAAGCATAACTACTTAGAAGTTTACGTTACATACTAACATATACTAGCAGTACTAACTTTAGTACTAGAAGTAGTAACTACTTAGTATATTTTTAGTCTTCATCTCTGAGCAGTCTTAACTTCTACTAGCAGCAGTAACTTTATACTAACAATACTAATTATACTAACAGTAGTAACTAGCAGTAGTAACTTTTATACTACCAGTACTAACTACTTAGCATAATTTTCATTAGTATTACCAGCAGCACTAAGTTATGCTTGACCACACTAATATATACCTGAGCAACAGTAACTCTAAGAATATCTTGAAGTCTTTAAATCCTAACATTTACCAATTAATCGAGAACATACTCGTTGATCCTAAGGTCACCTGTTGGTCCAACTAAGCTCAAAATCTAAAGGCAAAGATAGGTTGTTATTTATGATCCTATTGGTCTAGATGTATAAGTCACTATATGGAGAGCTATCTTGGCATCTAGATTACTTGGTCCGTATTACTAGATCCAGTTGAATGATAGGTCGCATGCAAAAGCACGTAAACAAGTATAAATTGATAAACATAAACAAGCAATCAACGTTAAATTAAGAAATTGAGATAAACAAATCAAACATTTAGATCTTCATAATAATGGCTAATACCCAAAGGTATTAGCCTTCAAACGTCATAATCAGTACAAGAGTAATAATTTAGCCAATGTAAACTAACCGAGTTAACGAATGATACCAAAAACTGTACGATTACAAGAATACAAGAAATTACACGTTGTCTCCTATGGAATTAATTGTGTTGCTCGACCTCTTCTGCTCTTCTTTTTCTCTGAAAATCGACTTTTATGGTTTAGGTATCGAGAATATGATTTAGCACCCTTAAAACTTGTTTTTGAGTTTTCTATTTATAAGGTCTGGAAAAAGGTCAATACGGAGTATTGAGGATTTCTTGGAGTAGGGACCACGTTTGATATCTTCCAGAATATTTTATTTTCATATAGCTTGAATACGGCGTATTGGTCTTTCCTGGATACGACGTATTAGATCTTGTTTCCTTCGTGGTCTTTAGTAAAGTGTAGGCACATATACGCTGTATCTTCCTTGATGGATACATCGTATTGTTTGTCAGAACAGTAATCTTCAAATATCTTCGTTTTAGCTCCAGAATGCGTGCCTTTTTGCTAATCTTCACCAAGTACTCCATAATTACTGCAATTCTCAAATACAAACGATTAAGTAACAATTCTTTGCAATAATTATACAAAATTGGTTAATTACATAGGATAAATGATGCTACAAAAGTGAGGTTATTTGATGTCATCAAATACCCCCCACTTGAATCTTACTTGTCCTCAAGTAGCCTTTAGAAGTTTATGAAAATGTATCCCTAAGGATTTTTCCGTTAAGCATTTATTTAATCTATTACATGCACACAACCAAACACCTCACGAAATAGAAAGATGAAAACACTCAAATCACTCAAATAATCTATGTGGTAACATGTAACTAATTCTCTTAATTACTCGGTCATGATGAGTATTTTATCATAGGCTTGGAAAAGATACACATCTCCACCACTAGAGCTAAGGAGTAACAAGTTTATAAAGGTAAAATAGGTTTTTATTATAAGGCTTAGGGTTGATCATTCTATAATGTTTGACCAAAAGTACCACACCAACAAGGCAGTTGAAGCACACATACATGGCCGTAACGACGGAATAGACATGTGTGCTCGATCGCATCCTCATTCGAGTTTAACCAAGGGTTAGGATGAAGAATAATATAGGGTAGGCATCTTTTAACATTCACCAATAGTAATAAACCAACAAGGCAGCTCAATCATGCATACATGGCCGTA
>BQNB010174215.1:0-13282 GCA_026074375.1 Tanacetum coccineum
ATTTTTAACAATCCTAAATGATAAAAGAAAATTTTAAAAAAATTATATTTTTTTGACTTTTGTATTTTTTATTATGAATTAAAAACGGATTTAATCTAAAAAATTAATAAAAGATACTAAACGAATTTGGAAAATTCTGAAAAAATTCTGAAAAGTAGTTTAAAGAGTGCTTAATCTAGGAAAAATAACATGGTGAAGGTGGCTTATTGAAATAAGCCAGAAATAAGTAGAAATAAGCTGAAAGGCTAAAAGGGCTAAAAAGAGCTAAGTAATAAATTTAGTGAAGTAAGACCAGATGGCCCTACTGGTGCTGATGGTAGTGAGAGTGTGTGTTGAGGCGTTTGGTTTGCAAAGGCGGGTCACTGAGTTCGACCCCTGTGACCTCTTCTTTTACATACATGTTTTTGTTCTCTTTTTAATTAATTACTAATTAAGCCAAATTAAACAAACTTTAAAAAAAATGACTTTTTATAAAACTCAAAAATAAGCTGGTGAAAAGCAAAAGAAAAAGTGACAGTTTTTACTTTTTTACACTAAGACTTAAAGAGCTAAAACTGGTGGCTTTTTTTAAACTTAATAAGCTAGTGAAAAAGAAAAACAAGCTAAAACAGATAGACACCTACACCTAATAAGCACTTGTGAACAATATTAAGCCAAGTAAATAAACAGAAAAGCTTGAAAAAGAAAATAAGCTATAAGCTAAAAACTGTTAACAAAAAGCCTAAGGGACCACTTTTGAGCTTATTTTTAAGCTTTAAGATGGAACCTTATGGCTTTGAGACTTATAAAACTTAAAAGATAGAACTATAAGCTATCAAAAACAGCAATTAGAAAACATTTTGAAAATCAACTAAGCTAAGAAAAAGATAAATGAAAATGGATGTTCAGGCTGTTTACACTATTTTTGGTTTTTTCAGTTTTTAAACACTAACATGCAGGCCTAAACTATTTCTAGCTTACCTAAATTTGCAAATGTAAATGGGACTTTTTACTTAAAAACTGACTTGACAGATTTTGACTAAAACAAAGGTAAACTAAAACTTCTTAACCTAAAACCAATTGTAACTAACCTAAAAATGAGATTGAAAAAGTGGCTTTTAACTTTTTAAACTCGCTAAGAAAACTATGAAAGATTTTGACTAAAACAAAGGTAAACTAAAAAGACACTTAACTACTGCATTTTAACACTAAAGATAACACCAAACCAATGCTTAAAGGTAGTTTAAAAAGTATTAATCAAATAAGTACTTGAAAGCTGTTTTGTCACCACAGATTCAAACACCTCATAGAAAAAACTTAAAAACAAGCTTTCAAACTTAAAAACTCTTACAAACAGCTTATAATGACTTAAAGAAAGCTTGTTAAAGATGGCAAAGTGACCCATAATAGTTTTAAATTATTTTGACCCACTTTGGACTCTTATCCCAAACACCCCTTTAAGTTAATAAAAACTATTTTAAGCTTGAGAATCACTTAGAAAACTTGCAAAAACTCAAATAAGGTTAAGCAACAAGTTAAAATTAAGAGTAACTAAGCAATTTTAAATCAAGTCATAAGCAGTTAAATAAGCAAACAAGGAATGCAGTAGGGTTTAAGCTATAAAAGACAATTTTAAAGAAAAACTTAACGAAATGACATATAAGCAATAAACAAAGACAAATAAGCATAAAACAACACTAATAAGCAAGAATAAGCAGTAAAAGACAGTAAATAAGCAGTGCAACAGTAAATAAGCAAAAAAAATTGAAAATTTGAAACTTACAAAGCCCTTTGCTCAAAACAGGGCAAATAAGCTTACAAGAAGCTGATCTACAACCTTTAGCTTGTCAAAGACAAGCTAGTATGGTCTTAAAAGCCCTTCCAAGTTTGGCTTTTCTTCCAAAACAAGCTAAGGTGATTGAGGGGTGAAATTCTCTTTGTGATTTCAAATTTCTTTTAAGTCAGATTTGTAAATAAGCTTTTATATAAGCTTTGAATGAACCAAAAGCTTATAACATAATTTAAAAGACAATTAAAGTAAATGACAATATTTAAAGAAAAACTTGAAATTTCATTAACTTGAGAAAAATTACAATGCTTTAAAATTTAAATGACAATAATAAAAATGAGAATAAAGTAAATTGCATTATTAAAAATGGTCTAATTTTGTTAAAACAAGACTTGACAAAAAACAATTGAGCTACAATGGCTACTACTTATACTAAAAGTTCTAAGTCTTGGTTCTTCTTGTTGTGCTTCTTCTGTGAGAGGCTGAGAACTTGTGTTTTCTTTGTGAGTAGGTCCAAAAGTCAATCTCAGCCATCAATAATGTCAATATGTGAATGTCTCAGTGACAAAGTTAGTGTGGGTGTTGTAATTCTATGCATTCACGGCAAGTACCAAATGATTGATTTTTCTTCGCTCCCTAGTCGATATACATTCAAACCATTATATAGTGGTCTAGTTTTAGGGGATTACCAAGGTGGCAAATGGCCCATGTGATGTGGGGTTGAGTTAGGAAGGTGATAGGTTTGTCTTGGGGTGAAGGTATCAAGGTGAAAATGACAAGGATGATAAACAGGGGAATTGGCGAGAAATGTTTTGGTACTGTTAGTTTGTTTTGGGGTAACGGGGTTAGGGGTAAAGTTGTGGGAGTTAACATGTTTGGTCCCTTAATGTGTATAGTGGTGTTGCAACCACAGTCCTTGTTTCCACTGTGTATAATGAATTTGTGGGTTGGCAGTTTTGGCCCTTGAGGTTGTATTGTGAGTTTACACCCACAGTCCCTAAAGGACTAACGGTAAAGGGTTAAGGAAATGGGCCAGTTGGGCCTGTTTTAATTTTATGCATTTTGGGCCCTTTAGCTTCTAAGTCTTGATAACAAATAACTTAATGGGCTGCCCCGGCCCATTAAATGGGTGCGGTTTAGCCCATTAAGTCTTTAGACATACCTAAAATCATGGAACAACTCAAGCATTTGGTCCCCAATATCTCATGGGTCCATTTGCGTTATACATACCGTTTGTTTGGTTAACAAAAGGAAATGGCAGGTATGATCCCCAAGGAACAAAGTTGTTGAAATTGATATCCGTTATGTGGGTGATAGTTTTGATTTACTTGATTATAGTTGCCTTTAGGATAAATGATGTTTTGTCTCCTAAGTGGTTTCTCAGGTCTCGGTTGAATTTTACTTTTCATAAGTCCTTGACCATGTTTTAAAGCGAGTGGGTGTTTAGCATTTTCTACAGTAGTACTAGCTGAGGTTTTGTTAGTTATACGAACAAAATCTGTTCTAGAAGATATGGATGGTTTAAATTTGATTCTTGCTGAATCAAATGCCCGGATCCCTTCGTTTGTACTATCCGGATCCATTTTAAAGAGATCTGCCACATCAGAAGGTCTTTTATCAGCTTTTTCAACAATTTTAGCTTGTTTAACCTCGCTAGTCGAATCCTTACAATCTGTAAATCCTAGACCTTTATAGTTATTAGGTGATCTTTTATTTTCAAGCATTTCTTTTAGAAAATGACTACTATTTTTGAACTTAGCAAGTTTAAAGGCAAGGGAGTCATTTTTGTACGAATCTCTAAACACGACTTACACTCTACATTAAGTGCCTTATGTTTCTTTAGCCTTTTTTGTAACACCCCCAAAATGGGTCGCAGCGGAATATGGGTTGGCGAGTGTTACTTCATAGATCAATAGCACGAGATATGAGAACGACCTCTATATGAGTCGTTTAAAATTGATACATTGGATTAAATAGACTTGTTTGTTACAATAGCCGAAGCTTAAATAGTTCATCCATGACAAGTAAAGATTTTAAGACATAACAATGTTCCCAAAATGTAATGCACTCAAATCTTTATAGAAATGACTTCAAAATGACGACCACCAATGTATCCTTGTTTCTTGTACCTTATTGACCTGAGAAAAACATGCTTTAAAACGTCAACATAAAGTTGGTGAATTCACAGGTTTAGTAAATGTATAAAGTAGGACCACAAGATTTCCAAAGTAAGACATGTAACACATACAATATCTTAAAAGTAATTACGAGTGCACTAAGTTCATGACACCGAAGCTCGACATATATGTATGCAATTTAATGCACTAAATGTGCCCATGTAGATGTTCAACCCGCAACATCCAAATTGTTCCGACATGTATACGTTCGTTGTTTCGGTACCTCCGAAACCGATGAGCGCTACTCACCCGAACGGGGATGTCAATCCCAAATAGATCTATTCATAACATTCGCGCTCGCTAACTAGCAATTGACAGTTCATGATAGTGGGCAATAGTGGGTTTAGCTACTTAGGCCACTGTAGTATGTTTAAAAGAAGTTCTTGCGTCCTCCAAATGTAAAAATGTGTTGGTTTCTACCCCATAGTTGTTAACACATATGTTTTAATTGTATAAAAGCGGGGCTATGAACTCACCGTAAGTGAATGATTGATTTTCTAAATCAAGTAAGTGAATCGTTCGGCAATTTGAATGCAACCTAAATAATTATAGGCCGTATGAGTATAATGTATCATATATAAATAAAACATCACATGTCGTATAGCTACACCACCACCTAATAGTTTTTATTAAATCTTTAAATGTTTAAATTAATTATTAACCCGTACTTCGTTAAATTAAAGTGTATATACTTGTACTCGTAAAGAAAATATTATTTTTATTTACTAACGCATCATTTGTAAAAATGTATGGTTTAATAATGATATTTCATTATTAATTTAATTGTTTTATAAAAGATTGTATAAAAATAAAAGTAATGCGCGCGATTTTTAAAACCTCATATCTTTATTGTTTTAACTCTGTTTTATACGTTTCTTATGTCCATGTCTTCGTATTAAGATAATTTATCAAAACATCATTATTTTATAAAGTTTAAACCTCTGCTATGTACAGTATACTTTTTACTGTTCATCACAGTTTATATAAATTATTTTTATAGAATTAATTATACGTAACTTGTTTAAATCATAACTCGTTCATTATAATTCCGTTTCTCGAGTTCCTTATATCCGTGGATTAGTATTAAGATAATTTATCAAAATATTATATTTATAAAGTTTTAAACCACTGATGAACAGTAATATTTACAGTTCATAACAGTTTATTTTTATAGAATTAATTATATACAACTTGTAAAATACGTAACTTGTTCGTTATAATTCCGTTTTTCGAGTTCTTTATGTCCGTGGGTTTGTATTAAAGAGTTTTATCAAAATATTATATTTATGAAATTTTTACCTCCGATGAACAGTAACTTTACTGTTCATCACAGTTTATAAAAAGTTAATTACATATTACTTGTAAAATTCCGTAATGTTCGTTATAATTCGTTTTTTCGAGTCCTTGCATGCTTTACGATCTTGTAAAGGAGTACTATTGTTTATAGAATCTAAAAATAGGGTTTCTGGTTCGAATTAACAGTAGGCATTAAAATAAATTTAGGGGTTTTCAATTTATAAAGTTAGTTGTATTTATTTGGCTTAATGACCTTGCTCCATAAATTCACCAAGTGTTGTACATTTTATCGTTAACATGTATTTAGTCCTATTTTTGTTCATGTCATTTGTCCATATGAATCATCAAACACTTTATATAACGTAAAAAATGAATTTGTGGTCGATTAACTTATGCAACAAGTATGTCACAAATAGGAAATGATATGAATGATTATTGAATACTTTTTAATAAGACCTTATTGAAGGGCAAGTCGGATGATGAACACAAGATGTAAACCCTATCCAAGACTTCAAATACAAAACACTTTTATTCAAGAAAAACCCTGAAATATGTTTTCTTGGATTGATTCATTGTTAAACCTGAAAATCCAAGCTTGCCAAAACCTTGAGTATCCTTAGGAAACCTTGGATTGAATACTTGAATGCTTGGAATCACCTTAGGTGGGAAAATTAAAAGTTGAAACCCTAAATGTCAAATGTGTTTATTGCGATGGGTTTTGGATAAATTATATTTAAAATAGAGAGTGTTTTCGCATTTGAATTTTCTTGTTTAGGAATTGTTAGAGTATAATTATGGACTATTGACTTTCCTTTTATATTTGTAGAGAAATCCTTAGACAACCTAAGTGAGACCCATGAGCTTGGAAATGGTTTTAAGGACAAGGTGTAAGAGCTCTCCTCCTCCCTAGGAGGAGGCCACGACTCACAAGGGTCCATGGTACATGGATTGGACAATTTCTAGTAACATGGGTCCAAGTACAACTTATGTAAGTCTTATGATAATGGTAGAAGAGCTAGTGGAGCTTAAGTGATTTATTTCTTGTGTAAAAGTCCCATGTCCGGTTTATGAGAGGTATAAGTAAGCAAAATAAATAAATTTTGGGTATTGGGTATAATCGTGGGTATTTGTTTGAGTGTAGATGGGTAAAGGTGCTTCCGGGTATGACCGAATGTAATTTATTGCGAAACGTAAGCGTTTTACATAACCAACAAAAATAAATTACAAAAAGTTATAAATTATACTCCTAATAATCATATAACACTTGCTTGATGTAAACTTTAATTTGTTTGATGTCCGTTTACATTGAACGACAATTTTTAGTTTACGCGATTTAACTATAAGTTAATAATTAAAAGCGAACGCGTAAAACTCTAAAAATAAATAATGAAATTTATTAAAGTTGTAAATAACCTGAAAATGAGAAATGTTACATTTTCAATCTTTCTTTTAGTCCGATAGTCTCATTATCTAGAAGTTCATTTTTAGTTTTTAGATTCTTATTATTGTTAATAAGTTTAAGACTAGTTTTGCACAATTTGTTATATTCATTTTGTAAGGTTTCATCATCTAAGGAAGAACTACTATAAGAAAGAGAGTCGGGGTGTACCTCATTTGATTCATGTGCGACGAGACAAATCTCATCCTTCTTGAGATCTCCTTCTTCATAACAATCGCTTCATGATCCTTCAACAAATGCCTTTTAGTCATTGTGGGAGTGTTTGGGATAATCACTTATAAAGTGATTTGAATCACCACACTTGAAACACTTTCGATCAACCTTTTCCTTTTTGCCTTCCTTTACTCTCCAGAAGGCTTTTTTGTCATCATGTGGTTGTGGCACGAATCTTCCTTTTTTTCTAAAGAACTTCTTAAACTCCCTTACCGCCATAGCGTATTCTTCATTTTTACTTCCTCACGAGGAAGTTTCTTCGTCACTTGACTCCTTTTTGGCTTTAAGAGCTAGTGATTGTATTTTCTTTTGTTTTTAGATGCCTTAGAAATCCTTTTCAAAGCACCAACTGCATAGACGTCTTGGAGTTGCCATGAGCTCGATCGAGATGATGTGTCGACAAGTCTTTTGATTCTTTCACATTGGTCGTTACCTTTGGTCGCATATTGTTTGGAAGTGCCCTTTAGAATTCCCACATGATTACGACTTTGAAAAGATCCGTCAAGTGCTTTTAGAGTTGTAATAATAGTATAAAATCTAGCAAATGCTACAATCAATACTATCATCTATCCGAAATTCGTAATTGGTCTATTGATGAACAAATAAATCTATTTTATTGTCTTTTGACTTGTTTTGTACCTCTAATGAGTGATTATTAACGCATGTTACAAATAGCTTTAGCGTTTTATTGCATTAAATAACTCTTTTCGTTTACTCCTTTTTAGGCAAAACATTATATAAGACCATTTTAGCTTTATTATTTTTAGAAAGCATTTTCTTATGTTCATCACTTTGTCTTTCGTAAAGAACAATTTCATCTTTGCTGGTAGTAGAGTTTCTAATAACATGTTTGTAATCACCATCAGCAATAATATGTCAAAGATCAATATCCTTAGACTTCACATAAGTTTCATATCTATTTTTCTAATAAATAAAATCGTTAGCTTCAAATAGAGATGGTCTTTGCATAGATCGACCTTCTTTGTAGTTTTCAAAATTCACTTGATCGATTTTTAAGATTTTAAAATACAATATATTTTTAAAAACTTTAGTAATGTGCTCTTGATGCCATTTGTGGAAAACTAGAAGGGAAGTTGAATAGTTTCACCGATTAAAGTTATGTGAAGATATACGATATTGATTTGTACATTAATATATGCAATGAATGAAATAATAAAAGTAATCAAAGTAAAAGTAAATTAAAGAGAGATAGAACTGTGACACAAGTATTCATAGTGGTTCACCTAAAAGAACTCTTTCCTTGCCCTACTCTACTCTCCGAGTACCCAATCTCCTTGTCTAGCGGAAATGCCTCACAACGTCGCTTACACTATATCCGGTTCCAAAGCTAAACTACCCAGGTTCTAATAAAGGTTAGATACAAAACCCAATCACTATCTAACATTTAACAAGGTATGATGTTATGTTACCAATGAAGAATGTCGTACAAGAATCAAATATAATGGATCTTGGAAGGGTGATAAAAACTCACGCTTACACCCGAATCCCCTTCTGTTCAGTTGTGTGATTATATGGGCTTTACGTGCGGGATCAGGAGTTAGGAGGTTGAGTCCGTCTGTGATGATTTTATTTGGTTATGTGATGTACAGTCTGGTTGTTGTGTGGGATAATTTTTATCTTTGTGGTTTTTCGTGTGTTATTGGGTGTTTTTTTTGAGTATTTTGTAGTAGTTTGACCGTTTTTGATCTGGATCAAAAGTTTCTTTTTAAAGAAATATAATACTAATGATAGATACTGAAGATAATGTTTTTTTTTGTTTTAGAAGAGAATAGTTATGAGGAGAATTATTTTGAAGTAGAGAGATATTGAAGGGAGGAATATTGAGACAGAAGTTTTGACATTTGTATGAGGAATAGGGGTTAGTATTTCTGGTAACTTTTATTTCATCGTGGGTATATAAGGATTTAATTTTATTATTTAATTATATTTACTGTAAATAAATGTAAACTTTATATCTATAATATCTGTTCCGGTGGTACGATTTTTTTTTTTTGTGTAAGGAATGGTTAAGGGGTTTGGTTGTATTTGTTTAGGTTTCGCGGTACTGATTATTAATAATATGGAAGAAAAATGGTTAAGGATAACTATGAGAATTCTTAGGTTTTGATAATTTATAGGCAGCAGATCTTAATAAAGAAAAGTAAAAAACTAAAAAAAATAAAAATAAAATTGTCTATTCTCCTACCTAAAAAAATAAAAAAAATTAAATTAACAAAAAATATAAAAAAGTACTTATTTAATAATATAAAAAAAATCATATAAAAATGTCAATGCGTAAAAACAAATATTGCTTAAATTAAATAATATAGTTTTTTTATTTTTCTTTTACTGCTCTATTTACTAGTGAATTGTTGGATTCCAACGTGTATTCCCTTATCGCATCAAAAGGGCTGGGATCCAAACAGTTCTTTATGTTAGTGTTTTAGGCATACTGGGGTCCGGGCCCCCACTACCTCCCACTATAATGCAAAATTCCCGTGGTTTTTGGATATTATCATCTCTCATAAAAATTTGTCATGATCTTTCCTAAGTTCTCTGTGGCAAGCATCGACAAGTTATGGAAATTTTTTGTTGTGGCACCAATAATATTTTAAAAGGTCCATACTATGATGTTTGATCTTCGTACATGATGATGTTAAAATGTATCTTTGTAGTTTATGTAATTTCTAAAAAAAGATCTGCAAGTATTTTTCGTCCACCCGTTAATGTTTATAAATGTTCTTAGTTCGTATTAACTCTAATCTGTGTTGTAGTTTTACTTTGTGTAAGTCTCGTAAATCTAAAATTAGTTTATGTCACAAAATTCTAAGGATTAATGGGGTTATGTACTAAACATTGAGTTATTTAAAATGTATGTAGTTTGATGTGATGATAAATTTGTATTGAGTTAGAAAAATATTGCTTAATACTTATGAATTTATTTTCTACTTAGAATTATTTTATGTTTGTTATCGCGCAAAAAACATAGAAAAAATCGTTTTAAAATTTAAAATCAAATATTTTTACGGGATTATTTGTATTAAACAATTACAGCTTTTACGCATATACGGTCCCCCCTTATATATTCGCTCTAACCACAAGTCATCTTGAATCCGACCATACCCTTTGCTTCAACATTCCCACTTAGTAACTATAAACACAACCACATCATTGTATTCAATAGGTGTGACTAGGTTCTTTGGTGCATCTTGGGAATGTCAGGAATCTTAGCGAAGAGTGTGAACTATGAGTATTTGGTGGAAAAGTCGGGGCTGTACGAAACCCTAGTGTCGCTTGGAAGATAGGATTCATAAGTTGATAATGAATTCCATCCCATGATGTGCTTGGCATAGTGTTGTATGATTGAGTAGAATAAGATTTGCAAGTTGTCGCCAGCACGTTGCTTGATCTTCCCCATATGATTCTTGTTGTAAGAACATCTTATTTGACAACACTTTGCATAATGTTTTACATGGGTTTGATGAAGAATGTTACCCCAGAGCGTTTGAACTTTGATACGCCATCACCATGATTGTCAAGATAATTCAATTAATAGTCAGCAACTCTGGTGGTTCAACAAATCCTTCTTTATTGTTGTCAGTGGCTTGTGGTAGGTTGAGTAAAGTGCGAAAATCAACCAAGGTGAATTCAACATATTGTGTATCAAGCTTTGGTGAAAGTGAAAGATTCCTTTAGAGTCAGCTCTGTTTGTATCAAGGCTGTACCACAATTGTAGCATGTATATTACTTGGTTTGTTGAGTCTGAGGCAGAGATAAGGTTTTAAAGCATCTTTCATACATCGGACGCTCTTAGAGTATCTCACTAATAATCTTGCTAGGAGTAGGAAATGGTAGAGTATTTAGAATTATACAAGATCCATCTGTCTTATTTCACGTGCTAATCTTCATACCGGCCGTAGTCAGCCGGCGGAGGGAACCAGCTGATCAACAGTAAGTTGTGAGGATGCTTATGTGGTAGACATGATGAGTTCAGTGTGACTACAAGAATGTGTTAGGGCAATAAAAAAATTCATATATATAACATTTTTGTCACTTTCCACTCTATCTGTTTTATATGTTCGATCAATTCTTTTGGAACATATTTTTGATCAGTTTTTTTCTCATGTGTCATTTACTTGCTTTTTTCCATCAAAGCACATGGGACGTGTATTTGACGCTTTTTATTCGGTATTTCTTTTGTATGTTTTTCCAATTCTTATTTAACATACACCCATTTGCTTTTTTACGTACAATATATTCTCTCGTTTTGTTTTTGAGTTTCTCACCAAAAAGCATTGTGACATGATACTATCTCAAAAATAAAGTAGTGATTCTTTGACTTTGAATAAGACAATGATTTGAAAATTCAAGAATCACACTTCTTATTTTTAAAACCGTTTGTGAGAAAGTACCATTATAACACCACATGATTACTTTTTGACAGAATTTTGAGAATTGCAAAAAAAAACTTTTGATATATGTGAAACTTATCCTTTTGAATATATAAACCGGATGGTTACTAAGTCGCTAACGACGGTTTTCAAGTACTTTCAAACGGATATTTAAACACGCATTTAGTATTATAGAACTATTAAACCTGTTAATCTCCAAATGGCAATGTTTGTCATCACATAGCACTTATAATTCAAGCTGCGAAAAAATTGTATATTTGATATCGCCGCTGTTTTGTACAAACATAATGCTAATATTTAAATAACATGAATAATCCAAATAGTAACCAAAATCTATTAGATTGGACGCCCATAATTAATATCTTAGCAACTATAAATGCATTACAAAATTAACCACCACCGTTCATGAGATAATATAAGCAGGATATAGGTGTACAAAATTTATCCTTCCATGTTTTTAGAACAAACCACCTTCAATTTCGTTGTATATGGGTATGTTTGGTAAAAATAGCTGTAGCAGTGAGCAGTAGCAATGAGTAGTAGCTGACAGTAGCTGTATTTTTTTATGAAACGTTTGGTGACGTAGTTGTTGTTGTAATTATAATGTGTAAAACAACCCCTGAATGCTCAAAGCTCCCTAATATGTTACTTCATTATAAAGCTCTTTGAAAAAAAGAGCATTCCAAAATGAAAGACAAAGCTACCATAATGATTATTGGCAAAAGGAACATAAAAATTAGCATATGCTCAAGCTCACCGCTCACCGCTTCAAGTCTACATAATGCTTGTTACCTAAAACGAATTAGCAACTATAAATTCTTGAGATAATATAAGCGGCTTTATAAAGTTATCATCAATGTTTTTAGAACAAAACACCTTTCGACTTGTTGTATATATTCGTACAATTGTGAAGGGTATAATAGGAAATTGCATATGACGGCTGCACTGTGGCCTACAAATTAATTATTTAAGATTTAAGTTTTATAATACAAGTGGAATACCTAATTAAGACCTATTAATTTGTCAATATTGTTAATATAAATCTTAAAATGATGCCTTGCATCTGGACACACACGCACTTCTGGTAAGGTTAATTTGTCAATATTGTTAATAATAATTATGTTTGGAGATTTAAGATAAACAGTACTCCGTATAACATGTCATTGTCATGGAGGTGTCCAAAATTTATTACTAGTAATTGTTTTTAACGTTGTTATAGTTTTTTTTTTTGAACAGGTTGTTATAGTTAGTCATACGGCATTGTATATAGCCCCAAAGCATTTTGACGCACGCTTGTTATTTACTGAATATGAAAATGCTTGTTTGGATTCAATGAATGCAAATTATAGATCTTTATTGCTTAGTTCATAATCTTTGAATAGTAATCCCTTCTAGCTCTATAACATTGCTAGAGGTAATGTGGGTTTATTCCCTTTTATCTTAACTAAGCTCTAAAGTTTATGTGGTCCAATTTCTTAGGACATTCTTTTAGTCTCTTTTGTTATTAAGTTAGACTTTATTAGGTAACTTTGGTAGACCTTAATCATGTAGGCTTTAGTACATTTCCTTTGAATACAAGCTTGCTTAATTTGCTTACTATTCTTGGTAAACCTATTACTTCATGTCAATACTGTATGACAATTGATACTTGATATTAGTTAGACATAGTTTAACTTACTAGAACTTCCCTTGTGGCTACGGAGGTTCACATTCGCCGACTTCGGGTTATTAAAAAAATAGTCGCTTTGAATTAGTCGGCTCGTAACGTCGAGTCGGAAATCAATGTAAAAAGAACACTTATTAGAACTTGGTATAGAATACGAAGAATTACATTACCACGTCAAGTAACTAAACACTAATTCTTATAGACAAAAACTAAGTGCATTGCAGGTTCATGGCTAATCAAAATTACATATTACATATCATACGATTAGAAGAGTATGTTGGATTATATACG
>BQNB010174216.1:0-11180 GCA_026074375.1 Tanacetum coccineum
TATGTTCATTTATGAGTATATTAACTACCTCATGATTCCCAAGAGCCATTTACATGCACAAGTACTCCTAAGAAAATCAAACTTCAAAACAGTCCTAATTCGGATCTATTTCCACACTAAAAAGTTTGGACCTAAACACCATACTTAGACTCTAAATCAGAAACTCTACTTTGGGGGATTTCTAATAGACACATAGAAATAAACTCTTGTAGAAGGGCTAAGATAAATTCGAATTTTAAGTGGGGGTTTTATACCTCGTAATCTTACCAAAATATGACCCGTATTTATTGTTTTGACAACTTTTCTTGCAACCAACATTTGAATGACTTCCCGACCTTAAAAGCTTTTGAGGCCGGATGTTCTGGAAACTAGACTCTCTGAGCTACATTATAGACACTGAAAACTTGACAAATGCTATTACCATCATTGAGATAATAGTCGAACAACACAGTCCTAAATTCTGTCCTAATCTAAATCATGTTTTAACGCCATCCAAACCCTAATGAATACACCCATATGATCTTAATTAAACCCTAATCATTATAACATGTTTATTATATCATTAATTACAGATGTTATGAAACCCTAATTATTCATCATAATAATTATTACATGTTTTTAATGATAATTAACTCAAAGGATTATAATTTATACCTTAAATCTTTAAATCTTGAACACAAAAATCAAAAAACTTGAAAAAAAAATATTTTTCTTCTCCTTTCTTTGATAAAATTCGGCTGGGACAATTAAAAACAAGAGGGAGAAGGGTTTTTGGTATTTATAAGGTTTACAAAAAGGTTTAGGATATATATCTTTTACCAATTTAATTAGAGTAAGATTTGATTTCCTTTTTTTCCTTCCTTTCTTTTTGGCCGATTTTCCCTTTATATATATATATATATTTATTATTTTTTATTTATTTATTTAATTACTTAATTATTTGCATTACCTTAAGTTTTTATAAAAACCTAAGCTTATTTGAGTATACCTTTTTAACGTAAACGCAATTTACTAGGAGACTTTAAAAAAATAAATAACTTTTCATTTTTATTTTAATCTAACTTTCCAAAAATAGAAATTCACATTTTATTCTTATTCTAACTACTAAAACCTATTCATACCTAGCATTACTAACACATAAATATGTATACATATAATTACTCACACAATTAACGTGAAACCGCTTCAATCACCGAAATCATTTCCTTGTTACCAAAAGTGAAAATATGAACTCCACAAAATCCAACACAAATCCAATCCAATTGAGACGATCACGCTCAATGGATTAATTATTCCAATCTATCTCGACATATCCCCAATAAACACATATAAACACATAATAGCACAAATAACACATAACCATACATTGAAACAGATATATAAGTCAACACTAACGGTTTGACTAACCTGCTCAAGTTTTGATTGTCATAGAACCTACCTTCTCAATGATCTCAAAAGGTCCAACAAATCGATGTGCTAGTTTCCCTTTCTTCCCAAAGCATACCACACCTTTCCAAGGCGACACTTTGAGCAAGACATAGTCACCTACACTAAACTCTGGAGGCTTCCTCTTCTTATCAGCATAACTTTTCTGACGATTACACGCAGCCTTAAGTCTATCCTTAATTTACAAGATCTTCTCAGTAGTCTCTTGCACTAAACACAGGTCCTTATCAAAAGACCTCTTCCTCCAATACCGTTAATCCCCCCACATAATTGGCTGAACGAGCATATATTAACCATACAATGCCACAACTCGCACACATCTCACACTAGAAAAAGAAAAACTATAGTTATAATAACGAAAACTCGATCAACAGAAGATGAACATCCCAACTTCCTCCGAAGTCCAGGACGCACGCTTTAAGGATGTCTTTCCAAGTCTGAATAGTACGTTCACTCTGACCATCAGTCTGAGGGTGATAATCTGTACTCATGTCTAAACGAGTTCCTAATGCTTCTTGCATTGACTGCCAAAACCTTGATGTGAAACGACTATCACGTTCCGATATGATCGAGATCGACACACCATGTGTAGCAACTATCTCATTCAAATACAACCTAGCCAATCTATCCATCTTATAATCCTCACGCATAGGTAGAAAATGAGCAGACTTAGTCAATCGGTCCACAATGACCCAGATTGTGTCATGCCCACTACTAGTCCTAAGCAACTTAGTCACAAAATCCATAGCTATTCCTTCCTATTTCTATACGGGAATCTCAGGTTGCTGGAGCAAGCCAGATGGCCTTTGATGCTCAGCCTTAACCTTTAAACAAGTCAAACACTTACTAACATACTCAACGATGTCCTTTTTCATTCCAAGCCACCAATGCCTATCTCTCAAATCGTAGTACATCTTATCAGCTCCTGGGTGTACAGAGTACTTCAACTTATGGGCTTCATCCATTATCAGGGTTCTTACATCACCCTTCAAAGGTACCCATATTCGATCTAGGTAGTACAAAGTCCTATCACTTCTCTGTTCTATCATATCATCCAAACCTTTCTACAGTCCTACAGACTCATCCACGACCTCCTTCTGAGCCGTTAGTATCATATCCTTGATACTTGACTGAAGGATCATATTCATATCTCTAACTCTCTTGGCCTTTACTCTTTCCTTTCTACTTAGGGCATCAGCCACCACATTCGCCTTACCAGGATGGTAGCGAATCTTATAGTCATAATCACTAAACAACTCTATCCAGCGACGATGTCGCATATTTAACTCTTTCTGACTAAAAATATGCTGAAGACTCTTATGGTCCATATAGATGACACTCTTTTTCCCATACAAATAATGTCTCCAAATCTTAAGGGAAAATACAACTGCTCCTAGTTCTAAATCATGGGTTGTATAATTCTTCTCATGAATTTTCAACTGCCTAGACGCGTAGGCTATCACCTTACTTCTTTGCATTAACACACAGTCTAGTCCTATCCCGAATGCATCACAATATACCACATAGTTTTCCGGTCCATCAGGGAGAGCTAGAACAGGAGCATTACACAACTTATCCTTTAAGGTCTTAAATGCATATTCCTGTTCCTCACCCCAATTAAAAGTCTTACTTTTTCTGAGTCAAGATAGTAAGAGACTTAGCTATCTTAGAAAAGTTCTCAATGAACCTACGATAATACCCAACCAATCCTAAGAACGAACGAACCTCAGTCGGAGTTCTAGGGGATTTCCAATTCTTAACAACTTCAATCTTACTAGGGTCCACATGAATCCCATTACCATTTATCACATGCCCAAGAAACTGCACTTCTCTTAGCTAGAATTCACACTTAGAAAACTTAGCATACAGTTTCTCCTTTTTAAGAAGTTCTAAGACTAACCTTAAGTGTTCTACATGCTCCTCTTGAGTCTTAGAGTAGATTAAGATGTAGTCTATGAACACTATCATAAACTTATCAAGATAAGGCCTACAAACCCTATTCATCAAATCCATAAATATAGCTGGTGCGTTAGTCAGACCAAAGGGCATTACGGTGAACTCGAAATGTCCATAACGAGTCCTAAACGCAGTCTTTGGAATGTCATCCTCATGCACTCTCAGCTGATGGTATCCAGACCTAAGATCTATCTTAGAGAAAAACTGCGACCCTTGCAGTTGGTCAAATAGATCATCAATCCTAGGTAGCGGATAACGATTCTTAACAGTCAACTTATTCAATTCTCTATAGTCAATACACATCCTAAAGGAATCATCCTTCTTCTTAACGAACAATATCGGCGCTCCCCAAGGCAATGAACTTGGTCGAATGAAGTCTTTGTCTTGGAGTTCCTTAAGTTGTCCCGACAACTCCTCCAATTCAGAAGGTGCCAAACGATAAGGAGACTTTGCTACTGGCGTTGCTCCAGGGATTAACTCAATTCGAAATTCAATTTCCCGAATAGGCGGTAATCCAGATAGGTCATCCGGGAATACCTCAGGAAAATCTCTAACCACAACAATCTCTTCTTGTTTCTTAACACCCATAAAAAATATCACTTTCTCTTCCGGTCTCTCTCCTAATACTCTAAGCATGTTGCTATCCGGTAGTGGTATCCTTACTACCTTCTCATGGCAAATTATCTCAGCCTTATAATTAGATAACTAGTCCATACCTATAATCACATCAAAACTCCCATGTCCAAAAGGTATTAAGTCGATGTCAAAGATATGACCCTCGATTTCTAGTTTATAACCCTTAATAACCTTATCAATCTCTACTAGCTACCCGCTAGCTATTTCAATCTCATATTTGAAACGTAAGTCGCTGGGCTCTAAGCCTAACAGAGGTATGAAGGTAGTGGAAACAAAACTATAGTCGACACCAGAGTCAAATAAGGTAGTGGCAAAGTGCTTGTTCAAAGTAAACGTACCCGTCACAATGTTCGGATCTTGGCGAGCTTCCTCTGCTCCCAACATGAATGCCCTACCCCTAGCCTGGTTCCCTTAGTTTCCACGACCCTGACCCTCGTTATTAGCAACAACTTGGTTTGGACGGTTTCCTCCCGGTCCTTGTACCCTATTCCATCTAGGACAAGCTGGCCTAACATGGTCGGTACTACCACACTCATAACATGCCCTAACAGGTGGGTTTCTAGCATTGACATGATTCACATTCCTTGGCACACTTCTACAATCCTTTGCCAAATGACCCGGGCGGTTATAGTTGTAGCAGGTGCGACAAGGTCCATCGGGTGCATGGTAGGAGTTGCAGGTGGTACACTTGGGCCAAGTACCCGTATTCTCTCTTCCTATAGGGTTTACGGTAGTAGCAAAAGCATTCACAGTCCTGGTCCTCTTATTATCATCCCTTCCATTCTTATCCTTGCTAGGTTCCCCCACATTTCCATACTTGTCAACCTTCTTAATTGTTCCATTCCTAACAGCCTCATCAGTCAGTGCACCAGAAATCTGCACAACCTTTTGCATAGACTTTAGCTCCGTTGCTGCCACCACCCTACAGATTTGTAAAGAAAGGCCATACACATACCTCTTAATCATCCTACTCTCAGGAGTTACCAAATGTGGAACTAACCTAGCCAACTCATGAAACCTATCAGTATACACAGCATAGCTAACCCCGACCATGGCGTGATTCCACAACTCAGATTGTAACTTTTGCATCTCATTACTAGGACTAAACTCTTATATCATCATACACTTAAAGTCATTCCATGACATACTAACAGCAACTTCCTGACTTAGCGTGCTGATTTGAGAGTTCCACCACGTTAAATCCTTACTCACAAATGAACCAGCAGTGTATTTCACCTTTTGGTCAATACTACAACCACTCATATCATGCACAAATTCCATTTTCTCAATCCAATGAGTGAGGGCTACAACACCTCCCTTACCATCATATTCCTTAAGGTTACATGCTAAAAATTTCTTATATGAACAACCTACCTGGTTTCCATTCACTATTACATTCCCAACGTTCCCCTAAACGTTCTCATTAACCACATTATCATTCTGATTTCCAGCATTCCCTTGGTTACTAACCTGGGCCAACATGGTGGGTAAGAGGTTTTACAATTGCTAGGCAATGATCGTTGGGAAGTCGGGTGCACCTCTATTGGCTCCCCCTACATTCCCATTAGCTCCCTCTACACCCCCATTAGATCCCATACCTAGGCCATTTCCTTGACCATTCAATTCATCAACACGCTCATCATTATCCTCCCTAGGTCTTCTACCCCTTCCACCTCTACTAACCCGTTCACCCGTTCCCTTTCCTAGTGATTCGGCAGCAGGCCAACCAGCACTTCGGGTTCTCATCCTTGGCGGCATTATCTATACGAGGGAGAACATGGGCAACGTTAGGTAAGTGGGAAGACTCACACACATTCATCGAATATCTTACTATACAAAACCAAATATACGCGCAACACCACCCAACGGTGTCAACATCGATTTATGTGAACAACAATACCAAGTATGAGTGAGTTGTGACACACTTATAATTACGTTGGTCACCATACTTATATTCGCATCCTTTCCCATTCATATTCAATATTGAGCCCACTTATTTCAATGACTGACATAACTAAGGCACCAAACCAAGAACATACAAAGGCACACCAAAAGCGGAACACCATACACAAGAATCATATACGCAACTAAACGACAAATCTTAGGTTATAGTAAGGCCTAGCCCCCTATTATCACATAACCTTGGTCTCTGATACCAACTCTATCACCACCTCACAATGGCGAAAACCGGGAATGCAACATAGATGATCAATCAAACACAAGATACAAAATAGAGAAAACTACATTGCATAAAATCCAAGTGCTATGAAGACCATCAACCTTAAACAAACTCAAGTGATGTCCTAAATCGCAACTAAAATCCACAAATATCTTACATTTATTCATATGCCCTCGCAGGGGACCATAACCAAACATAATCAAAAATCTCCAAATACTAAAACCAAACAACAAGCAAGCAAGACTTTCAACAAATTCCACATGGTTACTTCTAAGCTGCTATTAATTACCAACTATCCCTGTCACTTCCCTGAAAATGATACTCGATAACGTCAACAATAATGTTGGTGACACGTAGGTTTTGACCTTAACCCAAAAGTTTGTGCCAATATTTCAACCACTGGACTATAGTGTTATATGACAGTGAATAATATGCTACAATCCCAGACATAGCATCCCGCTAAGTCATTATCTCAACATCCAATAATAAATCCAGAGTCGCAACCCCAAATCACTAACGCACCTAAAGGGCCTACCACTGAGCACTATACTAAGGGCCGTACCACACAGAACCTATGCATGCCAAACAAGTACATCAAGTACCACACAAGAACCTGTATGCCAAAACACAGTACATACAAGTACCACCTAGAACCTTGTATGCAAAACACAGTACATACAAGTACCACACAGAACCTTGCCATGCCAAACACAGTACATGCAAGTAAATCAACACATAATATTCACATAACAGTCATAAGCACATATCTTGTCCTAAAAATAAAACCACATTTCGCACAGATCTATTCAAAACATTTTAAAACACATTTGAGTATCATTTTCCCCCAACGGAAAAACTATAAAAAGTGGCCCTACGAGAACTCACCTTAAGCAAGCCTTTAGCAACCAACTTCTACTACACAAGCAAATGCAATGACGCCCGCACACAACCTAGTCCAGTTAATGTCTCATTTTAATCAATCACTTCCAAAACAATCTTCACGTTTGATGCATAGAGATTTAGACCGTTGTACAAGTTTCTCAGAAATAGTTTTTTATGGTGTGAATGGTTGACGCCTTATCTCTAAAAACATATCCAATCTCATCTCCGAATATACATACTTATCCTATTTACGTAAAGTAATATAATAAATAATTATAATTATAAATATAAATATATCTCGACAAGTCCATCGGTAACCCCTTAATTCACTTCAAGATAAATATTCCCATGATTGAAAATGACCCGTTTTATCACCCAAACAAACACCTTAGGAAAGTTTTGAGAAAAATAGAGTTTTTCCGTCTTTTAGTGAATTTATAATTACCTACAATAATAAAATAAATAGTTTTATAATTAAAATAAAAAATCAGTTTTTAAGATAAATTTCTAAGTATACATTTTGTTACGAAAATTTCGACATGACCCAACGTGTTTTACCACGTTTTTCTCAAGGTTTTCCAAACTTTAAAATTCAAACACTTTTCACAATTTCGACACTTTGCGAAAAAATATCAAATCTCAAACTTAAACGTTCACCAAAAGTTTTCCACAAAATAACGATCCAAATATCACCTCGTAAATACATTTCCCTTTCAAAAAAGTCCACCAAAACTCTAAAAATGACCAAATATCGATCTATTGTGTCTATAAGGCCCAACACGGGTCCATTAGGAACATTTATAGTCCAAAATACGAATTTAAGTCCAAAACCAAAGTCCATTTTCATATATAAGTATATACTTATATGTAGAAATAATCCAGACCACAATAAGCCCTCCCATTAAGCCGCGACTCAAATAGACTTATTGGGTCGTGAGTCCATAAACTCCAAAATACGTATATTAAGCTTGAAAATAATCTAATAAGCTACGTATCACTTTTGGTTACTGCCATAAGCCTCAAAAATAGTCCACAACATATGCCATAACACAAAATTAATCAAAATCACTGATTCGTGGGATAGTATACATGAGAATCAATGATAAAAAGATTCCGGAAGAGATATTCCCGGGTCGTATGTCCCAACGAGGCTGCAATTGAAAATTATCCTGGTTTGAAGAGAAATTGACTGATGGAGAATATATGATATGAACACTGATATGATTACAACTAAAATTAATTAAATAAAATCTAATTTAATCTACGGGAAACAAATATAGGAAATAGGGATCTTAAAAACTATGGGGAACAAATTTAGTTATAAGGAAATCCTAAAATTAAATCTAAATTAAATACGGGGAACAGAATAAGGTATCGGGAAACCTAAATATTAAAAATTAAGAAAAATAAATGCTAAATTAAATTAAAAATCAAAAATTAAATTCTAATTAACTTAAACTTGAAAAACAAAGAAAACAAGAAACTAAAACGGAGGTCGTTTGAATGCTAAACGAAAAGAAACGTAAAACGACCCGGTAATACGGTCCTAAAACTGAAAATATAAGAAAAATTAAGCCTAACTAAATATTATATTGTTCCTGGACACTAAATGACAAAAGAAATTTTTATAAAAAGCAAAATATTTTTTTATTAATTTTGGAGTTTTTATGAATTTTCTAAGATTAAAAACTATTTAAACTAAATGAAAATATAAAAATTCAGAAAAATAAAACTATAAAAAATCTGAAAAAATCAAATTTACAATAAAGAAAAAGTTAACAATTCTAAAAATATAAAAATGCCCAAATTTTACTGTTTTAATTAAAAGTAATTAAACTAATTAATATTAAACCTAAATTAATTATTTAAATTAACTAAAACTAACAGCTGTTAAGACTAGGGGACTAACAGTGAAAGAACACAAGGACAAACGGGGTAACAAGGCAGTTAACACTAGGGACTAACAAAGTTAACTATGAAAGATAAAATTACACAAACAGTCCCTGAGAATGACCCCGATTACAAAGTGGGTCCCAACAGCTTATTTTTGAAAACTTATAAAAGCAAACTTATTAAGGGCATAAGGGAACAATTTTCCTAAATAAGCACATAAGCTGAATCTCAAAGAATAAGCCAAAATGAGAGCTTTTGGGGCTGCAAAAGCTAAATAACTTTTCATCAACTTATTTTTCTTTCTTTTTGGGGCTTAAGCTCACAAATAAAGTTTGAAAAAACTAAAGAAATAAGCTACTAGACCTAAGGGAGTCCCTAATATATCTATGGTCACTAAATAAGCCCTAAGTTAAGCTGAAATTTTAATAAGCTATGTCTAACAGTTTTAAAAGGAAAACAGAAAAAAGTGGACTTTAAGCCCTAAATAAGCTAACCTAAAGGGGAAGTTAAGCTACTAGATTGTGGGGAATTAAAGAACTACCTATAAGCTATAAAGAAAAGCAAAAAGTTCCTAGAGCTTAATAGGAAAAAGCAAGCCATAAAAAGGGTGCTGAAAATTGGTTTCAGACCAGGGGAAGCACAAAAACATGAGCTTAGGGGCTTTGGCTTATCCCAATAAGCTCATAAGAGCTTTTTGGCTAAATCCAAGTACAAACAGAAGAAAAGGGGAGGCAAATAAGCTTGTATTCAAAATTTTGGGGCTTAAGGCTTAGAAAAAGCTGCTGATAAATGGCTAGAAAATTGGTACTTTCAGAAACACACATGCAGAACATACACCACTTGTTACATGGTCAAGATTAAAAGACAGCACATAGGTTGGTTAAAGTGCATAGAAACACAACAACAACACAAAAAAGTATGCTTAAGCTGTTTTTCAAAAAACGCTTAAGCATTTTAGAACAATACTTCTTTATAAAAAGATAGAAAGATAAAGTTCTTAAAAACTTATTTCTAACTAAAAGTTTTTTGATTAAACTGTCTAATAAGTCTCACACACTCAGCCCAAAGAGGTTGCTGAGGTGTTTGACCCATGGTTAACCCCAAATGACCCATTTTGGGTCAAAACCAAACACCCCCTTATTTATAAAAAACGAATTTTTTAACTGAGTTTGGTGAAATAAGGCAGAGATAAGGGCTAGAAGTGGATTTATACAACTTTTAACATATGCTTAATCAATTCAAACAGAATTAAGCTACTTAAATGATGTTTGAAATTTTGACAATTGGAATATCACAAAAACACTTAACTTTGATTAAAACTGAAAGATTACAACATAAAGCTTTAAAAACAAACTGAATATAGCAATGTAAAGCAAACTTAATTAAAATTATACTAAAAAAGTAAAAACAAGGTGTGGCGTGTTCGGCTTGGCTTCTCTTCTTTTATAGAGGCTCAAAGCCCTTGGGCTGTGATTGTTGTGAGAGTAGGGAGTCTCAGCAAGCAATCCTAGCCCTCCATTTAGTCTTGACTTCATCTCACCATTGAAAGGTTTCGTTGGGTTGAGTGTTCTGCCAGGGAAAGGGTTTGTAGGGTTGGGGTTGAGTGGGGAAAGGTGAGAGTGAGCTGTGAGTGTACTTAGGGAGGTGGTTTGGGCTTGAAAACGGTGGGGAAAGGTGGTTTGATTTTTGGCGGGTACGATGGAGGTACAGTGTTATGGTTACAGGTTTAAAAGAAAGGGTTGAAAAAGATGCAAGTTTGGTCCCCCATGTTTCTCTCTTTTTCTATTTCATTTTGGCCGGGTTTTAGTTATAAAAGAAGTTTGGAGAATAACAGTTTTGGTCCCTTTGATTTATAACTAAAGAAAACAAAGAAGGTTTAGGTAAGTTACAAAACTGGCCCCTCTAGTTTATAACTAAAAAGGGAAATGCCATTTGGCAGTTTTAGTCCTTCCCTTTATTTTACCTTTTTTCTTTTATAAAAAACTTTTAAAAATGACAACTTTAGTCCCTAAAGTTTTGTAAAAAAGGATTTTGGGCTTTTGTTGGGCTTGGGTTTGTGTTGGGCCCATTGGGTTTGGGTTTGGGCCCAATAAGGTGTGTGGGCTTGTATTGGGCCCAATTGAGTGTGTCTGGGCCCAATAAGGTTTAGGCTTGGTTATTGGGCTTTTTCAAGCCCAATAAGGTTATG
>BQNB010174221.1:0-13281 GCA_026074375.1 Tanacetum coccineum
TGTTGACTTTTTCAGGCTTCTTGTTTGATTGGACTTTGTCTTTTCCTGCTTTTCCATTCCGAGTCCGGTTTTGTCGTTTTGACTTCGTTTTTCGTCCTTTAGTGTGATATCCGTTTCCTGCAAAATACAAATGCAAAACAAACATTTCTTTGGCAGTTTTTGTCTGTTTTTGGTCATTTAAATCTGTTTTTCATGGAAAATGGTATGTGTATTTAAGCACATACCATTCACACGAAATCCAAGCTTGAAACCCCTAAATAATCCCTAATGTACCCGAAACCTAGTTTCTTTCATTTTGACCCATTTTAGCTAATCTTTTTGCAAACAAGCACCTCCATGACAAGCACCACACTATTCTAAGATGCTTACAAGCACCTATCCTAAATATCTAATCCATTTCTTGGTATAAAAATGAGCAACATGACCTATTTTATTCTTTCTTTAGCCGCGGCTTCACATGGGGTAACCAACACATCAAAGCTACTTTCTAGCTTATACAACACATCCTATAGCCTCTACTCATCACCCTCTAGACCTTCTACATGTCATAACCTAATCACATAATATTTCTTAGCCTCCAAGCTCATTTTGAGTATAAATAGGGGCATAAACCTATCATTGTAACTCATCCCCCACTTCCTCCTCTATAACCCATCATAGCAGCAATCCTTTGCTCAATATGTATTCTAAGAGATCCTAAGAAGTCTCAAGATCAGAAAGGAAGCAAAAGAAATCGAGAAAAGAAGCCCGGGAGTCGTTATTCTAGGCGTACGAAGCTAAAAGTCCCGATTTTGACCCGTTTTCAAGCTATAATCTCAAACCTAGGTTCTATCAACTTCATACCTGCTAATAAACCCTTATAATGTTCATATTATCCTAAATATACTCTTGTTAAAGTTTCATAACTCAATTCATGCTCATTTTCCATTTTGATCCAAAACCGTATGCCCGAAACCCTAATTTCGCGTTTTTCTTAAAACTAAATGTCATAATGGTTAAATGTTGTTATAATATATCATAGCATGCTTAAATAATGTTAAAATAACCACTTTATTGATTATTGAAGGAATTTGAACTTAAAACCCGCGCGTTTACGTTTCAAAACCCTAATATGACCCGTTTTGCTTCCTAGCTTAACGAATCATTATTTTAAACTCACGTTGTGTTAAATCTTCATATTTTAGTTTATTATAACTTATAAATGTTTATTGAAATATTAAAATAAGCTTGCATGGCAATTTGGACATGTTTTGTAATTATAATCCATGCAAGGGGTATATATCGTAACTTTCGGAAACTTATAACTAAAAGAACAAAAAATGTCATTTTATCAAAGTTATAACTACAGGGGTCTATTATGTCATTTTTCAAAGTACAAGGTTTACTTGGTATATCTTTTAAACTTGAAGGACCAAACTCGTAAAAGTGCAAACTCCGAGGGTATATTTTGCCACTTTTCATTCTTAAGGGTCTAAAGTGTAACGGAATTATTGGAAGGCCAGGAATAAAAAAGATACAAGTAGTCCCGTCAACTGCTCATGGGATGCTAAAATTCCTTGTGGAAAGATGGGTTCTCACAATAAGAAGTAGCAAGATCGTAACCATAGAATGCGCATCGATCGCAGGACCAATAGAACAACCCCCTGCCATCAATCAAGCAGCGAAAGAAAGAATAAAGGTGGCAATAAACCCAGAGTATCTAGATCAAACGATAATGATTGGATCCACACTAACGAAAGAAGGCCGAAACAAGTTATGTGACCTGCTCAGATGCAATCTATATATATTTGCATGGAAACCTGTGGATATGATAGGTGTTTCAAGGCATATTGCGGAACATCGGTTAAACGTCCAGGAAGGTTGCCTTCCAATAAGGCAAAACAGAAGAGGTCAGGCAGCAGATAGGAACAAAGCAATCCAAGAAGAGGTTGGAAAACTTGTCGATGCTGGAATAATGAAAGAAGTCCACTACCACAGCTGGTTGTCTAATCCAGTCATGGTAAAGAAATACGACCGAAGCTGGAGAATGTGCGTCGATTTCAAAGATTTAAACAAAACATGCCCCAAAGACGGTTATCTATTACCGGAAATTGACTGAAAGGTAGAATCTCTCTTTGGATTTCCCTTTAAATGCTTCCTGGATGCATACAAAGGCTACCATCAGATCAAGATGGCAAAAGAGGATGAAGAAAAGACAGCATTCATCACAAGCCAAGGGATATACTACTATTCCAAGATGCCATTCGGTCTAAGAAATACTGGAGCAACCTACCAACGCTTGGTGGATAAGGCGTTCCATAAGCAAGTTGGTAGAAATTTGGAAGTGTATGTGGACGATTTGGTTATCAAACACCGTACTGAAGGGGAAATCATTAGAGTTATTGAAGAAACCTTTAAAAAACTAAGAGAAATCAATATGAAGTTGAACCCAAAGAAGTGCACCTTCAGAGTTGAAGAAGGGATATTTTTAGGGTACAAGGTTAATACAAAAGGAATAAAGGTATGCCCAGATAAGGTAGACGCTGTTTTGAGCCTACCATCTCCAAAATGCTTGAAGGATGTACAGAAGCTTAACGGGAAGCTGGCAAGTCTAAACAGGTTCCTAGCAAAGTCAGCCGAGAAGTCGCTACCATTTTTCAAAACTCTAAAAAAATGCATAAAGAAAAGTGATTTCTGCTAGACCGACGAAGCTGAATCCCCGTTTAAGTAGATGAAACAGCACATAGCAGAGCTTCCCATGCTAATGGCACTAGAAGAAAAGGAAGAACTCATCGTTTATTTGGCAGCAGCAAGAGAAACTGTAAGCGCAGTCCTGATGACCGAAAGGGAAGCAAAACAGATGCCAATATATTTTGTAAGCCGCGCTCTGAGAGGCCCGGAAGTAAACTACACGTCAATGGAAAAACTAATCATGGCATTGGTGCATGCTAGTAAACGCTTAAAGAGATATTTTTAAGCGCATCCAATCATAGTGATCACGGACCAGCCAATAAAGCAAGTGTTATCCAAGCCAGAAGTAGCGGGTAGACTACAAAAGTGGAGCATAGAATTAAGAGAGTATGCTATACATTACAGACCTAGAATATCTGTTAAAGGACTGATCTTGGCAGACTTCATAGTTGAGCGACCGGAAGAAGATTCCGTGGACACCCCAATGAAGATCGGAGAAAAACTATTGAAACCATGGATATTGTTTACGGATGGGTCATCCTGCGCAGATGGTTCCTGTGCGGGACTAATACTCACAAGTCTGGAAGGAATAGAATTCACTTACGCTCTAAGATTTGGGTTTGAAACAACCAATAATGAAGCTGAATATGAGACATTAATTGCTGGTATGAGAATAGCAGAACAAATGGGAATCAAAAGCCTCCAGGCAAATGTAGATTCACAATTGGTGGCTAACCAAGTTAACGAAACTTACATTGCGAAAGAAGCAGATATGATCCGATACTTGGAAAAAGTAAAGACGCTCACCAATGGCTTCCAGATGTTCACAATCAAACAGGTTCTAAGAAGTGAAAATAAAAAAGCTGACGCATTAAGCAAGATAGCATCCACCAGTTTCGCACACTTAAACAAACAAGTATTGGTTGAAGAGCTTAAGGAAAAATCAATAAATGAGGCGGAAGTACTAGTGATAGTAGAAGAAGAAGGGGAAACATGGATGACCCTAATTCATGACTACATTACAGGAGGCATCTTACCAGCAGAAGTAGATAGAGCAAGGGCAGTCAAACGTAAGTCACAGCGGTACTTCGTAGTAAATGGAATTCTTTACAAGAAATATTTCCTTGGCCCATGGCTAAGGTGTGTCGGACCACTTCAGGCAAACTATGTCCTTAGGGAAATACATGAGGGATCTTGCAGCATGCACGTAGGTACAAGATTAGTGGTATCTAAAGCTTTGCAAATTGGATACTAATAGCCCACTATGCACAAAGACGCAAGGGCATTAATATGGGCATGCAAAGACTGCCAGGAAAACTGACCGATCCCAAGAAACCCGCAACAAAAGTTAAACCTAATCACATCTCCATGTCCATTCTACAAGTGGGGAATTGACATTGTTGGGCCTTTCCCGGAAGGTCCTGGTAAGGTCAAGTTCTTAATAGTAGCCATCGACTACTTTACTAAATGGATTGAAGCAAAACCGGTCGCAACTATAACCGGTAACCAAGTCAAAAAATTTGTTTGGGATAACATAGTTTGCAGATTTGGACTCCTCGGAGAAATAATCTCAGACAATCGAAAATAGTTCCAAGACAATCCATTTAAAGATTGGTGTGAAAAGTTGTGCATCCGCCAGCGATTCGCTTCCGTGAAACATCCACAGACAAACGGGTTAGTAGAAAGGGCCAACAGAAGCTTAGGAGAAGGGATTAAAGCAAGGCTTAAAGCAAGGAGCAAAAATTGGATGGAAGAGATCTTTCACGTTTTATGGGCACACCGTACCATGATCAAGTCAAGCAATAGAGACACTCCTTTTTCATTGACATATGGAACAGAGGCAGTCATTCCAGCAGAAATTGGCATGCCAACACTAAGAACAACTAAGGTTGATGTGGTAAGAAATAATGAAGCCCTAGAAGTCAACTTGGACTCGTTAGAAGAAAGAAGAGAGCAGGCCGCAATCCATGAAGCAAAGAGCAAAAGAAAAATGGAGAAATACTACAACGTAAAAGTCCGCAGTACAACCTTTAAACCTGAAGATCTAGTATACCGCAACAATGATGCAAGTCACGCAGAACAAGGAGGAAAGCTAGGTCCCAAATGGGAAGGACCATATGAAGTGACAGAAGCACTAGGAAAAGGGGCTTATAAGCTAAGGGGCCATGACGGCAAGCAACTCCCGCGAACATGGAACATCCGCAACCTTAAGAAATGTTATGTTAATAGAACGTAAGTGCCTCACTCACGCGGACTCCGCTGAGAAAAGAATGGCAATTTGATTTACTCTATCTTTTGTAATGTTTTTAACGTTTAATGAAAAGTGAAGATTAGCTACCTTCACAAGTTTTATCTTATAAATTTTTTCTTTTTACTTTGCAAAGTTATTTATGTATGCATGTGAATAAGACGCGCACGCATTAAGGGCATGACCCAATGAATGTTATTCTGTATAACAAAAGGATGAGCAACCAAACAAATAACTCAAAGTACGTAGAAGGTATTGTAAACCTAGTACCGGGAGAATAACCCATAAGATATTCAGGTAAGACTATCCTATTAAGCACGTCTATTACGATATAAAAGATAGCAATAGTAACATTTGTACAACCAAAGTGTTAAAAATGTTACAAAATTTGTCCAAGTATAAAACACCGCTACAAAAAGGCCACATACGGCCGCAGTATATAGACACTAGCTAAGAAGCACAGTCACAGGCTCAACCAGCTAAGGGAAGCACCGTGACAAACCCAACCAAAATAAAAGAACATAGTTACAAGATTAAAGAGTAGTGCCTAAACTCCTCCCTTTCAAAATTCAACCCCAACCATGCAGGCATCACTACCTTGATTTTCCTCTCAAACATTTGGCTGCACATTTTCCTCATCCGCTATGATATAATCGTCTACACTAATGGACGAAACATTACTTGCAGAAGTGAACGTAGTAGACAAAGTGATTATGGTAGCAATATCAGTCGACAATACATCAGAAGTGTCAGCGGCACCTGTTAAATTTTAGATAGACAAAGGCTCAACTAAAGGAACATAAACACCAGCAAGTGCGGACCGATACTCCGCAATATTTTTCCTGGTCCGCTCAACTCTGTCACGAGAGACACTCAAAGCAAATGAAAGAGAAGTTGAACCAAGGACCACTTGATCTTCTGACCGGTGAATGGGAACCATAAGTTGGTCCTCGTCAGGCTGTAGGTCACTCATTCCAGGAACATCAACAAGTGGGCTTTCTAAGCGAAGTAGGTTCTTAATAGTTTTAACACTTGCATCTTTATGAGATTTTAGTTCGGCAAGTAAGGCAAAGTCCACTGAACGGGGCTCTTACAAAGCGACATTATAATCCTCTTTCGCAGAAGGATTATAAGCGACAAGGTCCTCCAAACTTCTACCATGCGTCCCATGCTTAATACCAGCCGCAAGACCATCTTGCATCCCCTTCTCAATAGCTCGACTGATGGCCGCTCCTAAAGCCGAAAGATACTCAAAAGAATTTAAACACTTAGTTAGAAAAAGCTTGAGACCATGAGTCAATAGCCATCTCCAGCCGGTAATAGTCATGAGCAAGGGATGGTAGAATTTCTCTTCAAAATGCAAAGTCATTTCTGATAGATCAACCTCCAGCTTGGCCAACTTATCACCAACCATACGCATCTGGACATCTTGAAACTCCTCAAACTGTTCCTTTAGATGCTCATATGTCAGAATTTGGTCGTGAAGACCGAAGCATGTAACTTCCGAAGCATGCACCTGCAAGTAGCCAAGAATATAAAAACAAAATAAAATAGGAAAAATGTACAAGACATACAAGTTCTAATGAGTATACCTGATCAGCAAGCTTATCATTCTGTAATTTAACAGCCGTGACCATAGCATCCGAATCAGCAGCCTCTTGCTCCCTGACTTTCAGCGTAGCGGCAAGATCTGATACTCTCACATCCAACACACTTTTCTCCTTCTCAAGAGTAGTATTGCACTCCTTCAAAGACTCCACCTCATCATGGAGAGATTTCTTAACAACTTCAAATTTAGAGGCTTCAATACGGAGACGGATGGCCTCTGCGGCTTCCGCTTCCTTCACAAGCAACTGCGCTTTCAGACTGTTAACTTCTTCACCTTTAGCCTTCAACAATATATCCTTCTCCTCAACAACAGCTCTTAATTTCCTTTTCTCTTTAATGTTATATTCAGCATGCATTCTCACTTCAACACTCAAAGAAACTTGGCGAGCAACTCTAACATTGAATTCGGTAAAAAGCTGATCATGCTCCATTCCACGAATAGATGCAAAAAACTTTGGAGGGGCAAATTCGTCTAGCATTTCATGACAGACACGACCGTCGTCAAGACAAGACCCGTTAGTAGCGCTCCACTATGGAACATAAACCTTTTGGAGATCAAAATCAGGCTCAACAACGGTACGGATACCACCAATGAGAAAATCACTGCTAGAAACATCTGAGAGGCCACTCGGAGTAGGGTCAGTCCTGCTAGTTGAGGACGAACCAGCACCAAATAAAGAAGGTTTAACAGGTGTTTCCTTAGCAGTTGCAGTAGCATCAACCGTTGCAGTCACGACAGTCGCAATAATTGGAGTGGAAGACCTGACAATAGAGTCAACTTCAGCTGCCGCAATATTAGCACTAGAATGATGGGAAGAATCTGAAGAGATAACGAACCTTTACGGAGCACTGATGGTTTGGAGGTTAGGACCAGTCACGGAGTCAGTAGGGTTTTTGTTACGCTTCGGTGTAGCAGACATGGAGGATGTAACAAAGGGTAAGGTCGGAATGGGCTCACCCCTAACCTCAGCATTCAATATGGCCCCAGCAAACAACCTCTGAACCGCGGACCTAGACTTGCCAGCTATGGAAGGCCCACTCGGATCTCCATAATCCTCTCTTAATTTCTTAGGAGGATGAGAAGGTTCGCTAGCATCAACAACAACAATCTTCCTTTTCTTTTGACGCATTGGTTGTAACGGAGCCACATCCTCAACAATGGTGTTAGCGGCCGCAATAACTGGCTGAATATCAACA
Organism: Tanacetum coccineum; assembly: GCA_026074375.1. Classification (NCBI taxonomy): domain Eukaryota; kingdom Viridiplantae; phylum Streptophyta; class Magnoliopsida; order Asterales; family Asteraceae; genus Tanacetum; species Tanacetum coccineum. The sequence goes on from BQNB010174221.1 coordinate 7,724, forward strand.
CCTTGCCCACCACTAGCGGAGTCACCCTGCTCCACCTGCTCACCACCACCCCCCTCATCAAAATTTTTGTCAACACTAACCTCCAATTCACCAGAGGTACGAGAGGGTGCAACCGGTAAGAGCGAAACAACACGCCCTATGGTGATCTCCAAATGCCGGGGTTCACCATCCGTACGCTGTCTCTCACCAACCCTCACCTTCATAGGGTCAGCGGTCCGAATGAAAGAGAGCAGATCCATTTCTACACAAAAAACATTCGATGGTCAGCAAAACATAGTCAACAAAGGCAAAAAATAGGACAATCATAATAATAAACACCCACCCTCATCACCATTACGAAGGAACTCAAGGTAAGTGTCCCTATCCAAGGTATAATAGCGGCTGATTCCCACTAAACAAAAAAATGGTTCCGGATATTTATGAAATGGAGCAAGATGTGCAACAAGGATAGCGTAATGTTCCACATTAAATTTGAAAGATTTAGGGAAAGGGTCTTTTGGCATGCCTTTGCTGGTACTTCATAGAAAGGAGGCGGGAAAAGCAAAAGAATCAACCTAAAAGAAATGATAATTCCAGTTCTTTAAGGAATCTAAGGATTTGGTGTAACAAACGGCATCATTCCCTGAATGTTTACTGAACGACATCCACCCCTTGTTTTTAGAATTCACGTAAAAACAACGGAACAACCCAACCGTTGGCTCAAAGCCATGAACACGACAAAGAACCTCAAAATGAGATACTTTGGCCGCACCAATAACGGATAGTTGGGATATATGAATATGATAGTATCTGAGCACGTTAACAAGAAAGGTGGAAAGTGGTAATCGAAAATTGGCATACTCAAAGAATCTAGTATATAAACATATCTTGCCGGTAGGCATTTCATGAATCGTTTGATTAGGCTTAGGTAATTATGGATGAACTTCATCAGGAATATGGTATGTTTCACAAAAAATTTGTAGAGCCCTTTGAGTAAGAGCAGATTTTATATCCGTAATACTGCCCATAATAAAAAGAAAGCAAAGATTCGGGCCTAACCTGAAAGCCCAAAAGTTCTTCGAAGTAGGGCACAAAAGATGCAGATTGAAAAAGCTTCAAGATTTTTCAACAATGGCGATTTTAGTTGGAGAAGATGAAAAAAGAAATAGTGAAAGCTAAACCGAGTATTTATACTCTCGTTGTAGTAAATTTAAGGTCCCTCTAGATGTACCCACGTGGCCACGATCCTTGAACCAACGCTTAAGATTAAAAGTAAAAGATAGTGATGACAGAAGGGCAACTGACTACAAGTCAAATCAAGAAGAAAACGAAAGGACAGTGTGCATACACGTCATATTAATCCTACCTAACCAGGTAAAGAAAGTTCGCAGAGTAAATTAAAAGGTCACGAAAGCAAAGACAGATTGAGTCTAGCAATACTAACCGCACGCATCACAAAGCTGCATGCAATAAGCATACTAGACTAGGGGGACTTGATGGCGTATAGAAAGTCTAACATGATTTTGGGCCAAGTCTAAACTATTAAGTTAAAGCTTTGGCCTAATTAAATAAGAAATAAACATAACGGAACAGAAATAAGCCTAAGTGTTGCACTGGCAGTGGTCTGAAGGTATTAAGACGGACGCGGACTATCCTTAGGCCGATTCTGTAAGGCTACTCAGCGGACTAACTAACGTCCGCGAAAGTTGGTTCGCTGCAGCAATCACGATTATCACGGATCCTTGCCCGACAAGGGTCCCACTCTGACTACTAACAGATTATGCGTGAAATACTGGGAAACCCTAGTACTACTCACCTATAAATAGGAGTTATCATACATTCTAAAAGAGGTACACATTATTCTCTCACTCTAACATACATACCTCTAACCACATGATCTCTTACTCTCACGCTGAAGTCTAATCGTGGGGTCTGTCCTCACGGTAAGTCTAACGGTTTATCTTTCTTTGTGCAAGAAACCATCCAAATCACTTGATTTAGTAAAAGATCCAACCCATTTATAGCTTGCTGGCCCGGCCCAACAAGCGATCCAGATCCAATTCAAACCCATAACACAAATTGTACTAATAGTATCGCGCCCACACCTCACAATTTTCTGTTATGCATATGTTTTTCTATACATCTCTAATATTAAATTTCTCAGTTTATTTGTTGTTACTATAATTGTTACAACGTGTATAGTTATAAGTTATTTGGTCTATGGTTATACATTATTTGGCGGCAAGTTAGAGGATGCCCATTAAGTGTTTGATAAAATTTCAAGGTCCTTAGAATGATTATTCATGTGTGGTCTCAAATGTGGTTTGTTTCTTATGAGAGTGTTTGGGGTTGCTCATTATTAATAAGCGGAACATTAGCTTTAGGAGTTAGTGATTAGATTTGCTTATTTTGTATAATGCGACACTAACTTTTGGAGACAACGGCAAGACTAAGACGAGGGTTGGACACTCTTAAGTATGTTATTTTCCCATTTTAAAAGAAGCCAATCCTTGAGTTATACAAAGGTGTTTTAGCAACCCGTGGACGAGAAAGATTATTTGTTTGTGCGAAAATGTTAGTTTGTATGATTAAGGGATTTTGGACTAAATGTTAAAATATAAGGCGTTGTTTGTTTAAGCTTATTTTTGGGCTTATGAGCTAATTTTAGTAGCCATGTATTTCATAAGTTGCTGATTGTGTGTTATTATATGTCGATAATTCTATTTAAATTGGAATTTTTTCATAATTCATGATGAATATAATTTGTTTCTTTGTAGACTAGTGGTATGAAAGTTCTATTACAGTTGCAGCCATGGCGGATGCATCCCCTTTGTTCGATTATTAGCCTGTCTGAGCCCATGTATGATGACATTAACATATATCACATAATATATGCAGAGGTGGGGGTGTTCATTTTGCTTTTGATGTGCCTGTAAACTAACTGCTGAAGTAGGTGGCATAAATGTTCAGTCGTTTTTACTTTAAGGTTTTGGATTGTGAGGACAGAACCGGTTAGGGTAACCTATTAAGGCTACAGCCATTGTGAGTGACACTAATAGTTTCTGCGTTTTTGTTGCAGCAATGACTTGCTTTTAAGGGTGTGAGAAAGGTCATATCTTGGTGGGGCGTTTACACCAACGCAGTCATGGTGGTCTTTCCGGCTTGACGTTCATTTTGTTCTTGGCCCAGAGGAGCCCAACACCAAAACGACACAAGTTGTTGCCATTTTTGTAATGCTCTTTAGTATAGTTTATAATGGTTTCAATTGAAGTTGAGACTGCGCGTATATCAGCAAGGTAACCTATTGAGCATGCAGCCATTGCGAGTGCATCTGCTTTTTCATTTGTTCATGTGTTTGAGCCTCAGTTCCATATAACGCTAATAGTTTATGCGTTGTGGTTATAGCCACGGTGTGCTTTTTAGGGTGTCAGAAAGGCCATATCTTGGCGGGCGTTTACACTAACACAACCACGGTGGTCTTTCTGGCTCGACATTCATTTTGTTCTTGGCCCACGTTTGCGCGCCTGTTGTTTCTACTGTCAGGCGATGATGATGCTTTACTGTTTACAAGGCATAGTTTACCCAGCTCCGTCTCCTGGCTAGGCAGTCCCACTGATAATGTGAATGCAGCCGTGGCGAATTCTAGGTAGTGCTACTTTATTCGTGAACCTGAGCCACAGATGAATCAATCGTTTGTTTTTAAGAATCTAGGAAATGCAACACACTAAAGCAATATATATTGATGGAGACCATAATATTCGACTGTTTTAAAATTCTTATACTTCATGTCGGGGGACTGCGGGTCTGGGGAATACCATGTCCTGCCGTTTTGGTGGTGGGTTTCTGTAAGCCTATTTCATTTGGTCCAGTAGCGGTTGGCCTTTTTTTGTCTTTCTCATTTCCTATAGACGCTTCGTGTATCTATACGTAATGATAATCAGAGTTCCGGTAAGACTCAGCGTTCATTCCTATAAGGCTAGCCATAGATGGGATGTACTTGCAACCACAATGGCTATCTCAAGTCGGTCACAGAACTGCAGATCTGCAGCTTATCTTTTCGACATCAGATTACTGTATTCCTAGCCTTACGGGACTCTAACACGGAGGTAATCCGAGTTCTCCATAGTTTTTTCTATTTGTTCATGACTGTTAATAGCTTTACTTTAATAATTAGGATGCTTTTAAATGATAGATAAATGCTACGTCAGTTCTCATGTGGTTGCAGGAGTTGTTGCAGACTTAAAACGCTTAACGTGGTCGTGTGACACCGTAAGAAGAGGGCCTTATAATTCATAAAGAGGGTCTTAGAATTGAAACTTGATATCGGATGAAAGTGGTATGACAACATCAAAAACATAGATACTGATATCTCGGATGGGATAGAATCCAACCCGAATGCATGACCAGAAACTTTGATTATGAGATAAGCGCCATATGTCGTTTTTGGAGATAAATCTTTGGTATTTATTCTTCCTTCGATTTTTATATTGGATACTAACTTAAGCTCGGTGACCTCACGAAATCTGTACAATTTAACAAAAAAGTATATTGGTTAGTATTGCTTAAAGAGATGGTAAGTGCTCTTGCGGATAAAACATCTTACCTTCGTTATATAGGAACTAATCATGTTCGGTTTTTGCAGATCCACTTGGAATTTAAGGAAGAAAAGTTAATGCTTTAGGAACAGATGGGTGTATTAGTTGCTACAGATTAGTGTGATATTTAAAGGTTTAAATTGATAAACGAGCTGATATAGGTCGTGTTTTATCTCGAGTGGTTCTAACGGCTTCAACACGTTGTATTTTTAATGCTTAATCATGTGACCTCCAAAACTGTTTTATCAAATATTGCTGCATATTTTTTAATAGTTATAGATGTCAAGGCCTTAAAGTATGATAACAACCCTATAACGATTGTTTTTTGCTAATTGATTTGAGAATTTACGGCTAATCTATTTTTTCTTGGTGTCTAACAGAGAATACAAGCAAAAGAGGACCTGTTGTGGCTTATATTTTTACGAGTGTGAAGGTGCTATACAGATAACAAGGTAAAAATGAGCCGATTAGTAATTGCACAAGCACTATAAGAATGAACAAAGTGTACAATTCATAAAACAAGTTGAAATCAGGTGCTACGTTACCCTGTACACTTGAAAAGTGGGCTATTTTTGAAATTGCTTTATTCTTAAGCATTTTAATGTTTGGTTGTAGTGTTGGTATACATCTATAAATTGGCAAAATGAGCCATTGAACCTTACGTTGAAGGTATGCAAAGCTTAGTTTGTCCTATTAGTGTACATGGAATATGGATGTAATCATATTAACTTGCGTTCGTGTTTCCATCTGTGCAAGCAGGAAGTTTAAAGGGACGAGTTGATAGGAGTTTATGTTGTATATGCGTTATCTTCCAAGGTAACTAATATCATTTACGAATTATAAAATTTTATCAGGTGAACCTTTTATTCACGTGTACCGTCGCTGCACTTAGGTACAGCCGTTGCTGGTTGTAACACCCCCAAATTGGGTCGCAGCGGAATAAGGGTCCGGGGCGTGTTACTTCAAGATCAATAGCACAAGATA
>BQNB010174222.1:0-13280 GCA_026074375.1 Tanacetum coccineum
TTTTTAATTCATAAAAAATTATTAAAAAGTCAAAAAAATATAATTCTTTTTTTTTAAATTTTCTTTTATCATTTAGGATTGTCAAAAATTAATTTTGCTTTCTTAGGGTTAAATTTATAAAATTTGGTTTTTTAAAGAACGGGATTTGGTCCCGTTATCGTGTTTCTTCGTGTTTTACCTTAATTGCTTTCGTTTTTAGTTTGCCTTTACTTGTTTTTGCATATTATTAGTAGAAATAGAATCCAAATCAATCATTAACCATTCACGAACGTAACCTGGATTTTCAATTCCTGTCTCGTTGGGAAACGACCCTGGAAGGTTTTTACTTTGGTTAAAAGTAATAAATCTTTTAAAAGCCTTACGGAATCCTTACTCTTATCATTGATATTCTTGAGATTATCCTTTTTATATATTTATATTATATTATATTTATATAATACTAACAGGTGTATTTTAAGACAAGTCAAAAACTTTTTGTTCCTCAAAAGGAATTGTCTGCAGAAAAAGCTTTTTGGTTACAGTTTTCAAACCCTATTTCTGAACAACTTGTTGTTCAAACTACACCTATTAGAACGGAGGCTCCTAGTGAACTCCCAAAAGTAAGTATGGTTAAGACAAGTTTTCAAAAACTAAAAAAATCATCTTGCCAGTTTTGACAAGGTGGTGAAAGTAAGAACCACCCATGATGCAATAACTGAGGGCTCATGGGGTTTTGAACACACCAAAAAGGTTTTCAAAGAAGAAGTCATTCCATTTATAAATTCTTTACGAGCAACATTTAAAGATTTTGATAATAGTCTTCATAATGAACTTAATGAAGTGAAAACGGTCTTTAGCCAAATAGAAGCTGCTGTTGAACAGTGTTCTGTAGACAAGAAATATTTTGATATTCAAAAGAAATAAATTTTACGGATAATGATCAACTCTTAGAACATATTATCTGTCAAGATGTTATGAATATTGTGATGCATGCTGATTCTGTACCTGTCAATGTGTTACCTGTAAATCATAAATGTCTTGTACATGATAATCTTGAAATTAAGAGATTAGAGCAAGAAAATGATCACTTATTTGAACTTCTCTTATCTCAAGATATAGTTTACATTTGTGTAAATTCTCTTGCTACATGCAATAATTGTCTTGAAATGCAACAGAGTTTTATTCGTGAATATAATGAGAATCTAGTGCTTAAGGTTGAGCTTGCCAAAGAGGAACACATGGTTGAAAAGAAAATTTTTAATGAAGTTGTACTTAGATGTTCACGACTTGAAAATCATAGTGCTAATCTTGAACTTAAATTACAACATCAAAAATAGAGTTTTTTGAATAACAGACCGTTAAACAATCAAAATGCTCCTGAAATTCAATAATTTTTCAATATTAATGAATGGCAAGCTAAGCTAGAAGCAAAAGATGTCTCAATTGCTAAGTTGAAGAAACATATTGAGAATCTAAAAGGCAAAAATGTGGCTAAAAAGGATCCCACACCGAATAATGCCAAGGTTATCGCTCCAGGAATGTTTAAGCTTGATTTAGAACCTCTATCTCCTAAAGTATTGAAAAACATGGATGCTCACATAGACTATATTAAGCACTCTCGGGAACATGCTGACACTCTTCGGGAAATAGTCAAACATGCTAGATCACTCAGACCCTTAGATAGCGATTTAGACTCTGCCTGTAAGTATGTTTAACGAATTCAGGAGCTGCTAGTTTATGTTACATCTACATACCATAGTCTATCAAAACCTAGTAAAAGATTGGCTGCGATCACATGATTGAACAAAAACAAGAATGTTAGGTTTGCTGAACCTGCCACATCATCAAGTAACACTCAAAAACAGGTAGATTCCCACAAAACACAAGATTCTAACAAACCTGTGTTGCCTTCTACAGGAATGAAGAGTTCTACTAGTGCTAGCAGATCACAGCCTTCAAGCAATACCAAGAAGAATAAAATAGAAGACCATCCTAGGACCTTAAATCTAATTCACATAAAATGAATTGTATCATTGAACCTGTATGTAATGCAAATGTTAAGCATTCTATGTTAAATGCGAATTCTGAATTAATTTGTGCTACATGTAATGAATGTATGTTTGATACAATTCATGATTTGTGTGTTCTTGATTTTGTTAATGGTGTGAATGTGCGTTCTAAATCTAAATCTAATAAGAGTAGCAAAAAGAAGTAAATTTGGAAACCTACTAGTAAAGTGTTCACTGATATTGGATATAGGTGGAAACCTACAGGACGGACTTTCACTATAGATGGAAATACATGCCTTTTAACTAGGTTCACCTCCACTAAAGTAGTGCCTCTTAAGAAAACCACTTCAAAATCAATAACTATTCCTAATCCATAAATTAAGATATACCGTATGAGAACCAAAGTTGCAAAATTGGTAGATTTGAGCAGTGAACCTAGTATCTTAAGATCTAGGCCTTCTAACATCTCAAAACCTAACAAACATTGGGGATCCAATGTTTTAAATTCCCTATCTTTTTCTCTTGTCAATTTCATGTTGTCCAAATTGTTCTCTGGTATTTGGACTCCGGATGCTCCAAGCATATGACAGGAAACCGCTCTCACATCAACTTTATCAGTAAATTCATGGGTACCGTTCGATTTGGGAATGATCATATTGAAAAAATTAGGGGCTATGGAGATTATCAGTTGGGAAATGTCATGATATCTTAGGTTTACTATGTGGAAGGGTTAAAACACAACTTATTTTCTGTTGGCCAATTTTGTGATTCCGATCTCGAAGTAGCTTTTCGCAAACATACTTGCTACATTCGTGACTTAGAAGGTGTTAATTTACTCAAGGGATCACGGGGCTCAAATTTATACACTTTGTCTCTAGAAGATATGATGTTATCCTTTCCCATTTGTCTCTTTTCTAAAGCTTCAAAGACCAAGTCTTGGTTATGGCATCAAAGGTTATCTCATTTAAACTTTGATTATATCACTACACTTGCCAAACAAGGACTGGTCTGAGGGCTGCCCAGATTAAAATTTTAGAAGGATCACTTGTGTTCCGCCTGTGCACTAGGAAAAAGCAAGAAACACTCCTACAAACCCAAAGTTGAAGACTCCATTCAAGAAAAGCTCTATATGTTGCACATGGACCTTTATGGGCCAATGAGGATTTAAAGTATCAATAGGCGGAAATACATATTGGTTATTGTTGATGACTTCTCTCGGTTTACTTTGGTAAAATTTCTACGCTCAAAGGATGAAGTTCCAGAGTTCGTGATTAAATTTCTTAAAATGATTCAAGTTTGTCTCAATGCGACAGTCCGAAATATCAAAACAGATAATGGCATAGAGTTTGTCAATCAGACCCTGATAGCTTACTATGAATATGTCAGGATCTCACACCAAACATCGGTTGCATGCACTCTACAACAGAACGGCGTTGTCGAAAGACAGAACTGAACTTTAGTGGAAGCTGCACGCACTATGTTGATATTTTCTAAGGCTCTGCTATTTCTCTGGGCAGAAGCAGTTACGACAACTTGTTATACCTAAAACCGACCATTAATCCGAAAACGTCACAACAAAACTCCGTATCAACTTCTCCATAACAAGAAACCTGACTTATCTTATCTTTATGTATTTGGTGCTCTATGTTACCCCGCCAATGATAGTGAAGATCTTGGCAAGTTGAAACCTAAAGCAGATATTGGAATCTTTATCGGTTATGCTCCTGCAAAGAAGGATTTCTGCATCTACAACAAAAGGACGCTTCTAATCATTGAAACTATTCATGTTGATTTTGATGAGCTGACAACAATGGCTTCTAAACAATTTGATTCAGGACCCGGGCCTCAACTCTTGACTCCTGGAACAATCAGTTCAAGACTTGTGCCAAATCCTCCTTCTCCAACACCGTATGTACCACCAATAAAGAAGGACTCGGATATTTTGTTTTAGCCGATGTTTGGTGAATAGTTCACTCCTCCACCCAGTGTTGCTTCTCATGTTCCTGCAGTTGTTTCTCCAGAACCTGCTGATTCAACCGGTATACCTTCCTCAACTACCATTGATCAAGATGCACTATCTCCAAGTTCTTCTCAAACCCCTCAAGAAACTCAATCCCTAGTTATTCTTTTTGGTGTTAAAGAACAGTTTCACGATATTGAAGTTGCACATCTAGATAATGATCCCTTCTTTGGTGCTCCAATTCTAGAACCAAATTCTGAAGAAGCTTCTTCAAAGGAAACTAATGTGCACTCAGTCAATCAATCATCTGAACATCTCAGAAAATGGACCAAGGATCATCCATTGGAAAATGTCATTGGTAATCCCTTACGATTTGTCTCTATAAGACATCAACTATAAACTAAAGCCATGTTTTGCTACTACGATGCTTTCCTCGCTTTCATTAAACCAAAGAATTATAAAGAAGCTTTGAAATAATCCTGTTGGATCGAAGCTATGCAAGAAGAACTTAATGAGTTCGAATGACTTGAAGTATGGGAGCTCGTCCCTCGTCCAGATCATGTCATGATAATCACTTTAAAGTGGATTTTTAAGGTTAAATTAGACGATCTGGGAGGTGTTCTGAAAAACAAGGCTAGGTTGGTAGCAAGGGGATATCGTCAAGAAGAAGGAATCGACTTTGAAGAATCTTTTGCATCGGTTGCTCGACTAGAGGACATAAGAATCTTTATTGCATATGCCGCTCATAAGAACATGACAGTCTATCAAATGGATGTCAAGACTGCGTTCTTAAACGGTATACTTAGTGAAGAGGTATATGTCAGTCAACTAGATGGATTTGTAGATCAAGATATTCCTAACCATGTACAAGCTGGACAAATCTCTGTACAGGTTAAAGCAGGCTCCACGGGCTTGGTATGATTTGTTATCATCGTTTCTACTCTCTCAAAAGTTATCCAAAGGTGTTGTTGATCCAACATTATTCACTCGGAAAGAAGGCAAAGGCATCTTACTGGTATAAATCTATGTAGATGATATAATATTTGTTTCTACTGATCTTGCACTCTGTGAAACATTTTCTAAAATAATGTGTTCAAAATTTAAGATGCCAATGATGGGAAAAATGTCTTTCTTTCTTGGACTTCAAATTTCTCAAAGTCCCAGAGGCATATTTCTTAACCAATCCAAATATGCTCTTGAAATAATTAAAAAGTTTAGAGTGGAATCTAGTGACCCGGTTGATACTTCCGTGGTGGATAAATCCAAACTAGATGCAGATCCACAAGGGAAAGAAGTTGATCCCACACGTTATCATGGAATGATTGGCTCCCTTATGTATCTAATAGCCAGTAGACCAGATCTTTTATTTGATGTATGAATTTGTGCTCGGTATCAAGCTAAGTCTACTGAAAAGAACTTACATGTAGTTAAGTGAATCTTTAGATACCTAAAAGGATCCATTAACATGGGTCTCTGGTATCCTAAGGATTCCTATATTGCACTAACAGCTTTTGCAGACATTGGTCATGATGGTTGCCAAGATACCAAAAGAAGTACATCTGGCAGTATGCAACTTTTAGGTGACAGATTAGTCAGTTGGTCGTCTAAGAAATAGAAGAGCACCGCCATATCCAATACAGAAGCTGAATACATTGCTTTATCCGGATGTTTTGCTCAAATACTTTGGATGATATCATAATTGACAGACTATGGCCTTTGGATTCAATAAAATTCCTCGGTACTACGATAACAAAAGTGCCATTGCTTTATGTTGTAACAACATCCAACATTCAAGATCCAAGCATATTGACATCAGAAACCATTTCAATCAAGGAGCAAGTGGAAAATGGTGTGGTTGAGCTGCACTTCTTCAGAACAGAGTATCAGCTGGCAGACATCCTTACCAAGGCATTGGGACGAGAAAGACTTGAATTTCTTATCAACAAGCTTGGAATGAAAAGCATGTCTCCTGAAACTCTTAAAAGAGTGACAGAAGAAGCAGAAGAGTAATGGTGGAATCTCTTCTTGTATCCTATGTAAATATATAAAATCATAAAAACACAAAAAAATCATTTTAGATAAAATTTACAAAAAGAAAATACAAAAATATAAAACCAGAAAATCAAAAGATTTTTTATTTTTATAAGTACATTTTTGGTCCTTGTGGTTTGGTGCGTTTTTCCCTTTTGGTCCAAAATTCAAAAAAGTTTTAGTTCTGGTCCAAAAGACAGAGTTTCGTTTCACTTTTGGTTTAATTCTGTTAACCCCGTCAGTTTGACTGATTTGACTGTATAAAATGACTCAAATACCCTCATTCTCATATTTTGTAGTTACTAAATTGCCCTCCCCTTCTTAACCTCTCAACAGGAATTAAATTTCTCGGACGTGATCTACTTTATGATTATGCAAAGGCTTGTGTATACATTTCTACACAACCCGGGCTTTCTACAAAATGAGTGTACGTGTCAGTGCATTTATTTTTCTCAAAATAAGAGAAATCTTATTTTTTTGGTGTTGTATCTCAAAAGAAACCAGTCATCTCAGTTTTGTAATCAGAAAAAGATTTCAAAAGAATTTTTTATCTGTCAAACAATGTCTACAAGTCTTTAAATAGAAAACAGGACATTATTTGAGGGGGGGAAAGAACTGTGATAATAATTTTCAAAGTAATCAAGGAATAAACAAAAAAAGGCTTTGAACTATAACAGATCATTAGTTTAAGAGGAGTTAAAGTAATTTTAACTCAAATGTGCTTTAGATGTTATTTGGTTTAAAATGCAAATTCTATGTCTTATATCTTATGTTAGCAATGACAAAGACTTGGGTTGTCATTTTCTTAATTTAGGTAGAACTTATGAGAAGGTTAAAAGAGAATAAAAGGCAATACAAAGTCTAGGGACTATTTTTTCCAAATGGGAAAACCCAACCGGTTAACCACTTTGGATGAAATGTGTAACAACACATTCCTCACATAAATAATTTCAAACAAATACTCATTCTTTAAAACATTTCACAAGTTTCAACACTCAAGATCGTAGATTGTTTTTTTTCAAGCTTCAAGGTAAACTAGAATCACGTTTATAAACTTCTAAACATCATCTTGGCAAAAGAAATTGGATTATCTCTTAATATTCAACTCAAAAAAACTTAAAAATTGAATTAGGGTTTTTAGAATAAAAGTTAGGTTATAATCTAATTAGTGTTGGGGGTTTTACTCATCTAGGGTTTATTAATTCTCGCTTGTAACAGTTTTCATTATCTTTAACTAGTTTGTGAGTAATAATGATCCTTATGAACAAGAATTGTGCGAAACATGTGTAGACGACTGGAATGTTTGTGGGTTTAAGTTGTATAGAATGTACGAGAATCTTTATGATTGTATGATATGTTGTTAACCACCTAGGATAACATTAATTCGATTAAATGTGTTATTAGGTGTGGAAAAAGCAAACGTGATATATGGAATGTATGTGTTTAGTTTGAATGTTGGTTAAATGCTTTATGTCCCTAGAATGGTCGTTTTTGTCCCCCAAGATTCTTTGTAACACAAACATTGTGTGTTATCTCCTTGTTGTGTGCTTAAAATGATTAAAAGGGCTCAAATGTTATCTTATCTTGATGAAAGTGATTTTTGATATGTCTTTGAACGATGTTTGCTATATGTGGATAAGGATTGTGATTTAGAATGTGATTAAAAGTAGTGCTCACTTTTGAATTCTATGAAACATATTTAAGTTTGTTTGTGCGAAACATGTTCAGGTTGTGCAAAATATGTTCAAGTTTATATCTGTACAAAATATGGTTGGGCTTATCTGTGCGAAACAAGTTTTGGCATATCTATGCGAAATATGTTTGGGCTTAACTTTGCGATACATGTTTAGGTATATATGTGCGAAATATGTTTATGCTTATTTGTGCGAAGCATGACTGGTGTAACAATCGTGCGAAATATGTCAGTCTTATGAAAAGAAAATCTGCCCAAATTTTCTAAAATCCTGATAAACATGACATTATGTGGAGTTGATTTAGGAAAACCTTCAGTACCAGATTGACTTTCGGCAGTCAAAACACAAAAGGCATGAAATTATTCCTCACCCCTATATCACCAAACACATCATCAACCACTTCCTCTCTCAACACAAATCCCTAGCCAAGCTAAAACATAAAAACATCAACACCATTAAGGATGATGGAGTCTTAAACAGATTGAAGTTTTTCAGAATAGGTAAAGACTTTTAAGAGTATGGTCAAGCTATTCCTGACACGATGTTGACTATAGAGATCAAGAAATTAGAATTCTATCAGACATTTCTTGTCATGTCCATTGGTTTAATACCTCCAAAGAAAACCAAAGGTAAAGGGTTACAAGGAAAGAAAGCAGTAGTCACTCCAAAGAAGAAGAGCTCTATTCTCTGCTGATAACAACATCATCCCTAAACCAGATGTTTCTCTTGAGTTGGGAAAATCTATGAGCTTGACTAAGGCTGAAGAAGAGGAAGTATCAAGGCGTGTTCATGCAACTCATGAACGTCTTGTAACAAAATCTGATGAACCTGCTAATAGGCCAACTGGTAGAAGAAGACCATTTAGTATTACCTTCAGATATACTTCAAATGTTAACTAAAGAAGAAAGACTAGCTATAAATACCATGCAAGCTATTAAGGCCATAAGGAAAGTTAACAAGAGTCAGCTACATACCGGATGTTCAAATACAGGGAGTTGGTGCTAAACTAGAGGTTCTTGATGAGTCTGTAGGCCTCTTCATAATCTTAAGTGAAAGAACTGGTATTACACAAGGGGTTCTAGATGAGGTAAAAGGCGGTTCTGAAGCCAAAGTTAAATTTGCAATTGATTGGGTTCAAAAAATGAGAGTGATTATTCTAAAGAAGAAAAGGTTGATGAAAAAGAAATTGAATGGGTGTCTACTAATGAAGAAGAAGAGCAACAAAATGATAAAGGTGATGATGATGACAGAAATATAGACATTAAAGAAACAGACGTTGATGAGAAAACTAATGATGAGTACATTCATAAAGATGAGTATGTGCATAATGATGTGTACGTCTTAAGCTTTGAGGACAAATCTCTTCTAACGGGGAAAGGATGTGACACCCCGTAAATTTCAGGTCAATATTTTTACCAATTCCGTTCATTATTTTAACTTTTAAAAGTTACGTGTTAATTTGACGTTAATCCGGGAAGTTGTCTCGCTTAAAACTAAAAATCGTTATCGGAAGTGTTTTGATGTTGTACTGAGCTTAGTTTACGTGAATTACGATTTATTAAGTCATTCTATGTCAATTCGAGGTTTATGAATATTTACGTTTGTGATTTTTATATTTTTGGCGTGAGTTTACGTTTTCATTATTTTATGTCAAACGAAACCTTGGAAACCTACCACCTTTGCATGTAAACTTAAGATAACATATTACAAGTCTTCTTGTACAACATTTAAATTTCATGTCCTCCCCTAGCCCTCCAATTTTCGGTGCAAGCAAACAAAAGAAAAAGAAACCAAATGTTTAAGTCAAAAACAATATCACATGCATGTACTAGTAAGAGATGGTGACCTTCTTGTCTTCACCCTCCCATGCATCAACATCTCTTACATGTCACATGAAAGCTTGGACCACTTGAGCACTAGTAAATTCAAGCTAACCTTGGAGTTAAAGAAATGGTTTTGATCCCCTCCCTTTTGTCTCTTTGCTCGGCCAAACCACATAGACCATAGGATCCATGGTTCACATTTTTGTTAAGTCACCAAAATCAAGCCACAAGTCACAAAAGATTAAACCTTAAACCCTAACCCCTTGATAGAAATTCAGGTCATTTCATTCTCACTTGGACTTATAAAATTTTCTCTTCTCCTTTCTTTTCCTTTGATGGTCTCGGTAACAAACACACACACAAAAACAATTCATACCTTTGATTTCTAGCAAGATTCACACACTCCAAACTCATTTCTAACAAGATCTAAGGTGTTTCCAAGAAACGGTTTCTTTGATTTAAGGTTTATTTCAAGAGGTTATAAGTATACTTGGGTTTTCAAGATCTTTATTTCATCTTTCAAGTCTTTGTGTTTCCATCTTGTTCTTCATCTTTGTAAGTAAACCCTAACCTTCTTATGATTTCTTTATGTTCTTGTGTTTCTATTCAAGATCTATACATCCATATGTTTGTGTTATGATTTTCAAAGCTTATAAAGTAAGTTTTTAAAAATAATAAAGATGTTGGTATTTTTATGTACTCATATTGTAGTCTTGGTGAGACTGAGTGTTCTTGTGGGTTGCAACAAAGATGGTGATGGGATTAGGATAGATTAAGAGTGGATTTTGTTGGTTGGTTTAGTAGAAAATGGGTTTTCGGACACTTTCAGGATGTTTTAAGCTTTTAAAATGTTGGCGAAACAAGTAATAACGTTAGTATATTAAGTAGGAACTTTTAAAAATGTCACGAACTTAATGTCAGATTTCTAAAACGGGAAACTTCTAAAAATGGAAACTTTTGGTATGTATTAGCTAAACGGACTTAGAAAGTGGGCGTTTAGGTTTCACTAATGCGTTTAGGGTAAATGGAATCATCGTATATTAGGAGACGGTATTAACGTCCCGAAACCTAGAACTTTCTTAAAATAGAAACTTTCTAAAAATAGTAACTTTCCTAAAATAGAAACTTGTCGTAAAACATATCGTAACGTAACTATAAACCGTATACTTTCTTAATGTCACTTTTTACTATATAAACTAAAGCGCAAACACTTATGGATGTCTATTTTCGTTAAGCGTCTTATTCGATATTTCGTATTTATTTCTCGTTTCTGAAGCGCATCTTTTAACTAGGTCGCGGTTAGAGTCGTTCGATATCATTTTTATTCTCATTGAATTTATTTGCTACACATTTTTATTAAGGTGAGTTCATAGCCCCACTTTTACTCGTTTTGAACAAATGATTTATAACATTAGGGTGAGAAACATTGCTTGATTGTATAAATGGACACAAGTACTATACGTGAGATTTTCCCTAGTTTACGTGTTGCCTAAGTAGCGTTAGACCACTACTGCCCGAATTATCATGAACCGTTAATTACCTTTAACCGACTGGCTGGTTAAGTAAGCACAAGTGACTAAATAGATCTATTAGGACTAATAATCCCCATCCGGGTTTGGTAATTTCTTGTTGGTCGAGTACGACGGATTGTATAGGCCAACGGATGTATATCACCTCGAAACTAGATTTGGTGTCTTGACACCTACCAGGGTAACTTTATTTGGCAATGTACATGCTACATCCCCATTAACTTTGGTGTCATAAGCTTAGTGTAATGTAAATGCCTCTTTATGTGAAGTTGTATCTCTTATGACTGTCACATACGTTTTGAACCTTGTGATCCACACAGATAATATTTGAATTAAACTTATGAATTCACCAACTTTATGTTGACGTTTTAAGTATGTTTTTCTCAGGTGCTTAGCTTGGATGTCGTTGCTTGATTTATGTGAAGTCTATTTGCCTGGACCGGTCTTCAAGAATTTATCTATGTTTTTAAATACCGTTGTTGAAACTCATTTAAGCTTCCGCATTTTAACTCTTGAATCATTTGAACTGATCAATGTAAAACTTATTAATATTTTAAACTAATGCAACGGTGTTTATTTTCAAAATGTACCCTTAGAGGTCGTTCTTTATGCTTTGTACTTGAGATAATCATGAATGTCACGCTCCGGACGCTTATTCTGACGGGACCCTATTTGGGGGTGTGACAGATTGGTATCAGATCCAAGGTTATAGAGAACCAGGTAGTATAACTAGGTCTGGTCTATAACCAGTATGTGATCCTTACGTGATTATTTGTGCTTTACGTAATCTTACGTATACGTAATATGTATATTTAATATATAATTAAATACTAAGTATAACTAATATTACTATAATTATATTGCATTCCATTTCGCGGCACTGCATTCGATGGTTTATTCATTCATTCGTTCATTTACTCATTCATTCATTTTTCCCGCATCATGCACGGTTGATATAAAGACATTTATATAAACTTTTGCTTGTGCAGGTTATGGCTATCTCTATTATTTTAATTTCTTTAGATTCTTCTGAGGAGACTGTTGGGACACCTTCTGGACGAGTTCTCTGGTTTGGTAGGATCCCTACCCTTGTGCCAGCCACTACACCTACTATTGATCTACCCATCATTCATGATGACACATCATTGATACCTATTGAGACACCTACCATCTTACCTATTACATCCACGATACCACGCATGGCTCCTACTACACACTACACATCTCTATTTATCTACATCGACTTATTTGACGATGACACACCGGATACACCACCATCACCCACTCATGAGATACCACCCGTTGAGGTTGTACCACCTGCTAGTCGGATTTTACATACATCACCTAGTGTTTGCCGTAAACGAGTTACCCTTGTCTCACCCGGACAACCTATTCCTCATGGCCGACCGTACCGTTTCCATCCTAATGGGCCGATACACATGATGACTACGAGGAAAAGGGTTGGGCCGCTACCTATTCACCGTCTTGTTATGAGACATTCAGTCGACTACTCTTCATCAGATCACTTTACCTCTGATAATTCATCATTAGAGACGTCATCAGATTCTTCTTCAGATGCCCTATCTGATTCTTCACCTGGTCATTCATCTTCGGATTATTCATCACCAGTACTACCATCAGGTATGAGAACTAGTCATCAGTTATGTTTATCAGTACCGAGTATCCCTTATTCATCTGCTGCTATTACCTAGAGACCATCTCATTCATCATCTACGGGGCCACCTCGTAAGAGGAGTAGGTCCCCTACCACATCTATACTGGTATCTTCGCCTATAACTGGAGCATTATCTTTTGTATGTGCTGACCTGTTACCACATCGCAAGAGGATTAGGACATCTGATTCTGTGACGGATTTAGAGGTTAGTTTAGATGAGAGTTCTGAGTCGTCTATACCTAGAGAGACTGGTTTGAGAGTTGACGTTGATGTCGAGGGTAGTGATGAGCCTTACTCAGAGCCTGATATCAATCATGATGTTCAGGTAGAGATCGATGAGTGTATTGCATATGCGGATGCTCTTAGAGCTGGGGGGATAGATGCTAAGGTTATGGTTAAGACTGTTTCTCGAGAGGAGGTCGAGACGAGTGCGAGGGGCACGGTTGATGTTAGAGATGATAGAGTTAGGCATCATGTGGTGTCAGATGATATCCTTGAGCTTGCTTAGGAGGAGGGAGCTATAGAGGTTACTTATGAGACATTTAGAGACCTGGTACAGAGATTTCATGGTCACATTGTG
>BQNB010174224.1:2087-13280 GCA_026074375.1 Tanacetum coccineum
AATCAGGTGTCGACATGTGAAAAAGAGAGGGGGGGTTAAGATATGATAATAAGTTAACAAAAGTTGCATCATACTGTTTTTTCATCATGAGATACAGACTCAGTGGCATGATTTCCGTTCTCCCCTGTCCCTTCCTCTATGGAGAAACTTTCCTTTGCTACCTTCCACGAAACCCATGGGAGATTTCCAGATGGCATAAGCACGGTGAAGAACACACGATGTGCAATAACTCGTGTTTCATTATCTGGGTGTGACATTGCTAAAAGCAAGTGGTGAAAGAGAGCATCTGGAAACGCCTGAACATATCATAAAGAGATCAAATTATTAGAAAATGCAATGATCATGACAATAGCCGAGCAACATGCTGCTCATAGTATAGCTTGCACTCACCTTTTTGTAGTAGGCTATGTTTGGAATGGAACTGATAACTTGTGCAGTCCGATAAAGCGCAGACATGCTTGTCCTAGCCAAAGCAGCACTCGCTGGAATATTCTCGAGCACTACAGCCATCGAATCAAGAATCGGTCCCACGTCTCCAACCTTTAACGCAAAGCAGATGGTTTTAATTTAGTCGTGTCAAAAGATCAAAAGAAAGGAACATGAATTACTATCACCTGAACTATTTATTGAAGGCGGAATCCTAAACTATATAAGTGCAAATGGGTCAATTCAGTTTATATTGTATCGCCAGAAAGTCAAATGGGTAGAATTAAAAACTGATCATCACTAAAGAGGGTAATTTCAACTCATTCACATATAAATGTTTGAAGCAGAAACGGGGCATATAGGTAAAATTTGCTTACAAAAATGGTAAACAGAAAGTGTATCATAATGTACAAAAGCTCCTAAGCATTTTATTTTAGAACAAAAAGTGTTTCAGGTCATCGCAACCAAAACTCACCTGTTTTGACACATTACACACCCGTCCAACCTATCCACTTTGACACCTCTAATCATTACTTCAATCATAATTTTGTATTTACATTTATTATGTCCGTCTTATTTAAAAATGAAAAAAATGTGTTGTCATGTCAATCAGACACACATTATTTACAAGCCTTAAACATTTCCGGTTTTGACTCAAAACCGTTATTTACCCAACCCGCCACTCTAACACCTATACTATCTATCTTCAAATATTATAAAATGCATTTATCAAAAGTCAGCTATAAACATCAAGGATCCAAGGAACGTTACAAACCTTATGTGAGAGACTTGAAATACACTTTTCCAAAGCACGCTGAAGATCCAAATAAGAGCTATCAGAGCCTCCTCTAGGGCTTGATGGTTCTGACAAATTCTGCAAGCATTTGCGTAGATGTTTGATGAGATCATTTATAGCACCAACAAGAGCAACTGAAGCCTGCTGCTTTACGTGTTGTGACAGTTTTCTAGCAACATTGGCAATGTGCATTTGCGTTACTGGTTGTTTTATAACATCTTTGTGATCCAGATGCTTGACCAAGATAGACAAGAGTAGATGGGATTTATCATCTGAATTAAAATGGGAATTAGGTTAATTTAATTAATAAATGTGGACTTAACAGAATATACCTGGTCTTTCTTTTGCATAATATACCGAAGTACTTTTTCATTATTCCAGGTTTAGTCATTGTAAATTTGTTTGTGAGCTCAACATTATATATACATCCAACATTGATATACATTAATTAATACCTACAAAATAAAAATTACTACATTTGAAAACCAATTTTGAAGGGTTCTTTTAATGACTCAAATGTACAAAGAAGGATAATGACTAATATGGGACAAATGAATACGCAGGTTTGTATCTTATGCAACAAAATATAGAATAAATAAGAATCAATGTATTTATGGTGTAACCTGATTCCTCCAACACCATTTGCAGATATTTCAAAATAGAGAAGGCCAACCCTTTTTCCGGTAACCAATGCTTCTCAGTGTCGAAACTGTGGAAAATAGGTTCCAGTACACGGCGGACAGTCGTTCCCTCTTTTGCCAAGAGGGCCATATTGTGCAAGCAAATGGTGGACCAATAAGAGGGGCTTTTGTGTGCATCCCTGTGAGAATGAAAAAGTTAAGATATTTATCTTTTAAGCATGAGCCATAACTTATTATTCATATGTAGAAGTCCACTTACCCCATGTGGACATCCTGTTTAAAGCTAACGACATTTATTAACATCTTATTTGCATCCAAGAATGATGGTCTATGATCAGTGTTTTCTTGTGCAATTTCTCGGCTGTCTGGTGTGTCCACAAAATTTTCCAGGGTTACTGATACAATCTATTATAAAACAAAAACACAGATTAAAACCTAATCAACAACAAGTATCAAATTTGCACAAAGTTTTTCAGAAATTTGAGATAAGTGCATAATATAAGATGTAAACATACATTGTCGAAGTACATAGAGATATGAGATTGCTCCCCCATAAATCGCACCTACTCAGGAAAAAAAGAACGATAATATGAGATTATGCAGTGTGACGATGTTATTAGGCAGCGCCATGTATACCCAAAAAAAAAAGAAACTAAAGAGGAAAATGATAACTATTTCATTAAAATATGAAATTAGTATCCTTGATAAACATGTATAGATGCTATTCAGAAGATTATAACGCCGAAAACATATATTTACCATGACAGCCAAAACTTGAAGTCCTGCTGACCTCAACTGCAACGCTCTTTCATCATCTCCAACTTCTTGAGCCAGTTCACAAAGTTTGGGAATGATGCCTTCTAAGTTGAACATGTACGTACCATCCACCTGTAATGTATACCGTTAGTTCTTCCCATTTTGATTAGGGGTAATGACTTAAAAAGTCATCTAACTTGACACTTTTTGTCTTTGTGTGTAGCCATCTTTATTTTTTCCTATTTTGTCATCAAACTTTCAAAAGTCGATCATTGTGTGTATTTTGTGACTATTTTGTCATGTAAAATGACCATTTTACCCTTCGAAATTTGGAAAATGTAAGGGTAAAATGGTCACAAAATACACACAATGATCGACTTTTGAAAGTTTGATGACAGAATAGGAAAGAAAAAAGATGGCTACACACAAAGACAAAAAGTGTCAAGTTAGATGACTTTTTAAGTCATTAGCCCTTTTGATTATTACTAAAAACAAGTAATATAGATTTGTTCTCTTTCTTTTTGTTTTTATTTTCCAATCATTGCAGTGAATGATAACCTATGGTGACTATGCGCTAAAATTTACAGACACAGAACATCAAGAAGAAAGTTTAAAAAACTAGTACTATCTCACTTAAGCGCGCTGGTCAATAATCTTTGACCAGAAACAGTTTGTGCATATAAGCTACAATTGTGTGACTCTATTAGAAGCAACATTTACCTGGTTATTTATGAAGTTGACAAGAATCTGGCAACCATCAATTTGTATTTCGTAATGCTCAGTTTGATCTAACAGTGTCCGGACAATATCCAACAAACTACTCGCAAAAAGTGACCTGAAAACATTAAAACACTCCAATTGTCAAAGTTTACGTCACCACGTCACCTAATACATATCAAATACGGCATACTATATTTTAATATTCTTTCAGCATATCAATTATGCAAGAAAATCTTATTAAATATTAGGGACTTCAAAATACTACAAGTCCTAGTCATGCCAAGGACAATTCCAACTATAAAACAATGCAACTCAAAAAATATTGAGCACTTTAACCAAAAGCATTATGTATAAACATATTTTAGTTGTGCCAATGATTAATGCATTTCAACTTACATCTGCTCCTTACATGAGGATGGCAATTTCCCATAAATAAGTGACACGACTTTTACAGACGCGATGTTTTTATTTCGCAGCTCCTTGTAAAACTTCTGTTCTAGGTAATCAGTAATCTGCATCGAAGAATTCATTAAGAAACTTAGAAACATAAGATATATGGAGTATATAACATAAACCCTTTATGGTGTCAAGTGATATAACTTCACCTTTGGTATACGTAAAGGATTTTTACAAGAATATTCGCAAAGCTTCCCAATCTTACGATCATTTGGTTCAGCAATCTGCCATTTAACAGATATGTATATTAACTCACTACATTGTTAAACCCTTAATGTGGGATCAAGGGGTATATGACAAAGATAAACTAAATGATTATGCACAAATCATATTCCCATTGAAAATCAACTTAACTGAACCAATTTGGTACCATACAACTACACAAGTCTAAAGTTTTCACCTGAGACCGAGGAAATATTTCCGCAAGAAGCTTCTTATATCGTTTCACCGGCTGTCTAGACCTCGCCCTCATCGACGGACAAAATATACAGAGGTTACTACAAACGGGCAACACCCGTCTTGACATAACCCCCATTTCTTCTAAATTAAACCTCCTACATCATAACAAATAATCAACTCATTAGCCCAAAATCAAGCATACTAAATCAAAAATATAAAAGTAGACTCAACTATTAAATGCTAACAATACAATAAACAACTTGATCCAATAAAAAGGGAAAAAACAATAAACTCATGTTCATGACCATTTAACCCATAATCATATATACTAAATTCAACTACTAATTTCAACAATCAAATAAAAATGGGCCTAATCAAATAAACTCAGATTCATTATCAACTATCCAAAATCAAATATACTAAATAACACAAAATCAGCTGAATTCAACAATCCAATTTAGAGGGGGCTAATAAAAATAGTCTCAGATTTCATGATCAACTAACCCAAAATGAAATATACTAAGTTCCATCAATACAATTAAAAAGGGCTAATTAAAAAAAGCCTAACAAAATGAACTCAAAATTGATGATCAAGTAAAAAGTATCAACTCACCAATGCAATTAAATTCCAAGGTTATAACTTCAACAAAACTTGATCACTCAATGAAGAAACTGCTGATCTCGATCTACACAAAATTTCATCAAAATGGTATCATCAAAACTAAAAATTAACAACTGAGCATAAATTATAGATCAACTTAATTACCAAAAACAACCAGAATTGACCAAATTCATCAAAAGGGTATGATCAAAACTGAAAATTAACAAATGGGTATCAGTATTTATTACCCAAAACATAATTTTTTAATAAGATCATAAGTAAAAGTGACCCAAAATCAACAACTTAATCAAATTCATCAAAAGGTATAATCAAAACTGAAAATAAACAAATGGGTACGAATCTTTATTCAACTTTTTCTAAAGGATCACTAGAAAAATTTATCTAAAATAACTAAATTCACAAAAGAGTATGATCAAAACTCAAAAATAACAAATGGGTATCAATCTTCATTACCCAAAACATTATTTTTATATAAGATCATAAGTAAAAGTGACCCAAAATCAACAACTCAATCAAATTCCTGAAAAGGGTATGATCAAAACATAAAAACAACAAAAGGGTATGAATCTTTATTACTAAAAACAGTAACAATCATAAGATCATATATTAAAGTTACCTAAAATGACATAATATTTGGGGAGGTAGCAGAGTCTTTGTAATCTCCTCCTCCCCTATAACTTTCAACTTCCTTTAACTGCTTGATAATAAATTTATAAAAATAATGAAATGAATATTTTTATTTTTTGTTTAATGACCCTACGTGGGAGGGAATAAGTGAATTTATTAGTGATTGTTAGTAACGATTATGTTTTTTGTTTGATTTTGATTGCTAGCTGGATTTTAGTGAAATGTTATTCCGGCACCACTTTATTAAAGTAAAGTTTTTGTGGTATATGACAAAATTAGTCAATAACGTCTATATGACTTATTCAAGCAGTAAAAAGGTTAAAATGAAACGGTTAAAAGATTAATGGGTTAATTACATATATATACCCAAGTAAAAGTCAAAATGCCATATATATATCCAATTTTAGTACCATATTTGTCATATCTACTCATTTTGATAATAAACTATTTAAAAATAAATTTACATTAACACAAACACAAAGTCTCCATAAACACTTTTGGTATCAAAACAAAAAACGAAAACACTACTCACTGAACCAAACAAAACCCATGGAACCATATCTAACTTCATCCATAATGCTGCAAATTTCTTTATTTTATGTTTAGTTAAGAAAGGAATGATTATATTAAACAAATAAGAACCAACAAATGGCAACAATTTACATACAATTAAAATAGCAGTTATGTTGATTGCTAACCGTTTAAAAATTAAATGTAGGGCAGAGTAACAAGAATTAGAATTGCAGCACGTTTATCAATATGGCCTTTAGTAACAGATTTTTTTTCTTCGAGATGTTGATAAACAAAAAGCATCATATTTGCTGCCAAGAAGGATAAATTAGTCAATACATTTTCCATTGATATTATTTAAAAAAAAATTAAATGATTAAATTTGTATGTTGGGTAAATGTGACAAATTCTGTAATTAAATTGGGTATATATGGCATTATGATTTTTAGTTGGGTAAATGTGACATTTAAAGGTTTATATTGGATATATATGGAATTAACCCAAGATTAATTTGGATTTTTCATCTTTTACAAAGTAACAAACATGCTCCGGATATATTTCGATATTTTTTATACTGTTTAGTTATTTTGAGAATTTTTACCGCTGAAAATACCGCAAAATCTATATTTATCTGTAATTTCACGACATTTCAATAAGTTTTTCCTTTAAATAGGTAGAGAGCAAGGTGTCAATTTTGTCATCTCAGCGCCACCTTTATAAAATTTAGGGTGAAATCTCCATGAGTCATTCTCATATATCCCAAAAGTATAAATACAAATAATGACTTAGAAAGTAAGCAAACATAATCGGATTAAAGCCTAAAGTAAACAAATGACTTGTTGTTCTCAAACTTGGATCTAATGCATTAGCTTGTAAGGTTATTGTCACATTGGATAAATCCAAACTAACAATAAGAGAAACTTTGTTAAGATGTTTCATCAAAGGTTATGCGGAATCTCAACTCTTTATTAACAAGAAGAATAACAATGAAACTGAATATAACATGAGTTACACAAAAAGCTTTAATATTATTGATGTAATAATACGAGTACTCAACCAGTACTAGGGTTTACACAACCTTAAAGCTATAAGAGAATGTATATTGAAGATTGATGATGTGTGTGTATTGAATATATACTCTAACCTAAGGACTCCTTTTATAGTACAAGGAGCCCTGTACAAGATAAGACCTAAACCGTATCTCCTAAACAAAAGAGACATACACAAGATACATTACAAATATAACAATAACGCGTATTTGACTCAGAGTAGATCTTATCTTCATGCAGCAGTGGAAAGTCTTCAACAGTGACAAAACTTCTCAGCAGTGTAACATTACAGTTGGGAAAGATTTACACAAACCAGGGGGAAAAGACTCTAGCAAGAGGTAAAGAACACGACAACAGTGGAAATCAGCCATTAGAGAATTTATCCAACTAATAGTTTAATACATTCCAAATATTTTAGTCAAATTCTCAATCAGCATTAATCTCTTCAATCATCATTAACTTCAGTCTTCTATTTGACTAATCGGCATTAATTTAAGTCAATTAGCATTAACTTCGGTCTTCTATTTGACTAATCAGCATTAACTTCAGCAGCAACATTAATCTTGAACCAGCAGTCTTAAGTCCTTCAACAGTCTTAAGTGTACTAACAATACAAACATACACAACATACTAACTGATTAATACTATGCATTGTAACTTGTGAGCAGTACAAAGAATGATAATGTTAATTCCCAACAATCATCCCCCTAAACTTGTGATTTACCTTTCAAATCAATCAAGTTTACTTGAATAAACTTTCTGTTTTGAGAGAGGATTCTTTCAAACACTTCAACTTTCTTGATCTTTTAGCCTTCAGAATATCTTTTGAAGAAATAATCTATGAATATAACCTTCTCTCTGGAAATTTTGTTGAAATAAATTGTAAAAGACTTAATACTGTAGTATATACATTTAAGTCTGTAGTAAGTTAGTTCTGGCATACTAAAGTAATACTGGCTGTACTAAGTTAAGTCCTGGCAGTACTAAAATTAGTACTGGTAGAGTGCATACTATACATAGTACTGGTCCGTATTTAGTTAAGTATTTATGTAACAAAAATAGAGATAATATATTATCTTAGAGATATCTTAGGGAGATTGTCTTAGGGAAAGGAAATGCATTATCCCTTTCACACGTTTTGTAAAACCTTCTAGGTTTCCTTTGTGTATAAAAGGAACCCAACTGCATAGAGTTTATAGGATATAAAACATAAAGCTTGAAGCTTAATAGAAATCAATAGCAAGTTAGTATTTATATTCTTCTTAATACTTGTGTTAAGATTCCTCATTAAACACTTGATAATCATAGTCAATTCTCTCACATAGTTGATTTAGATTTATACAAGTTACTATTGTCCTTACAAAGTGCTAATAGATCTAACAAAGGACCTACAAGGTATCAGAGTCCAATAGAGGGACTCTGAGTACAAGAATCACTAGAACCACAAACAAACACCTCCTATAAATCTTTACAAAATGTCTCCACCTGCTAATGATGAATCTCTCAACATCTCCGTGATGATGAAGCATCAAACCATGAAGATATCGACACTTGTGCTGCACCAAACTAACAACAATCAGGGTTGAATATCTCAAACAACTGCTATCTCAAATATCTAACTCACATACGTGAAGAAAGAGAGTATGATATATCTGGTCATGGAGATGGAGCATACCATGAAGTACATTGACAAAGATGTTTGGTAAGGTAATTTCTCAGAATGGAAACATCCTAATAAAAGAATTTTTAAACTGGAAAGGAGGTGAAATTCGAATACTTTCCACAGTTACTGCTGTCATAAATTCAAGCTGTTGAAGGAAAGGAGCTAAGAATATCTTGCCTGATGGCTATTCCCAAGGAACATATAGAAGATTTCATAGGAATGGATGATTCAAAAAGAAAATCTGGGAAGCCCTCCAACTAGGTTAAGTGGTAAATGGCAAATTCAAAGAAAATCGTAAGGTTGTTTCAAACAACATTTTGAAGCATTTTACAAATAACCCGATCAGAAGTTAGAAAAGGTATATGACCGATTCTAACAAATACTTTCTCAGTTGGATGCTCATCTATGTGATTTAAGTATCAAACTAAGGATGCAAATCATAAGTTTCTCAGAACTTTGCCTACCCCACATGGTCCAATCTGGCAATGACTATGAAGAACAAACCAGTGTAGACACAGTTATATATTTGATGATCTGGTACAATAACCAGAAGGTTTTTGATGCACGAAATCCAAGGTGCCTTCAAAAAACATCATTCAAGTGCTCACAAAGTTGGCTCTTGTTTCACAAAGCCAAAAGCAACAACTAATAAGGGTTAAGACTGTTTTAAACTAGTACTTACAGTACTTGCACTCCTTCTACTTCTTTAACCAATACTCCAGAAAAAGAAGCTCTTGCTGGTTTTGCTGATGAAGTTATTTATTCCCTCTTTGCCAAACAATCAGAGGCTACTGGGACTCTCTTCTGAAGACCCCTCTTTTTGAGTCGTTTTCTATATCCTTGTGTAATTGTGCTATGATTTAACACCCAAATGTTGTATATTCCGCTGCGTGAACTTTGGGGGTGTTAAAGTTCGTGTTGATGGAAAAGCACCTATTGGTTTTGACAAAAAGAAGCTTGAATGCTTCAATTGTCACAACACTGGTCACTTCACTAGGGACTGTACAAGAAAAGGGACACATGATGGAAAGAAGAAGAGAGACTCTTTTT
The DNA here is from genome assembly GCA_026074375.1 of Tanacetum coccineum. Taxonomy (NCBI): domain Eukaryota; kingdom Viridiplantae; phylum Streptophyta; class Magnoliopsida; order Asterales; family Asteraceae; genus Tanacetum; species Tanacetum coccineum. The sequence continues at coordinate 11,803 of BQNB010174224.1, forward strand.
ATCAACACCAAAAAGCTGGAAAGCAAGAGAAGAATAAGATGGGATTACTGACAATGGATGATGGTATTGTCAATTGGGGAGAACACACTGAAGATGAAGAGATAAATCATGCACTCATGGCTATTAGCTCCAGTAGTGAGGTATCTTTGTGTTCTAAAACTTGCATTAATTCATACAATACCCTTAAAACACTGTGTGATGAACAAATGAATCATTTAGGTGATCAAGAAGCATAAATACTTGCCTATAGTCAAGCTGTTAAGAAACTAGAAGCTGAACTTGTTATTTTTTAAAAACAGCAACTTTCCCTAAATGAAAAGCTTACATTTCAGGCAAATGAAATATATGAAAAAGATGAAAAACTTAAAAAATATAGGAGAATTGGAATGAAAGCTGTCAAAAAAAGGAATAATTGCAGAAAACATTAGATTCATGGAAAGATTCTTTCAAGAATCTTTGGAGATTAATTAATTCTGGCATGAGTTCAAATAGTAAAGTTGGCTTATGGTATGAAATACAATCAAACAATGAGGTTCTAAGTTATGAGGAAGAAATGAATTTTTCTGTTTTTAATTGTTCAGAAGAAGACTCAGTTGGAAAACCTTTGTATAGTAGATTCATAAAAACTAATTATTTTAAAGGTGTTCCACATTCTTTAAGTGGAGATTATACTCCTACACCACAAGAAGAAATTGATGAGTCTTTGTATGTTTATGCTAAAAAGGGACCTCAAGAGCCTGAACCCAGTGTATTAGATGATAGATCCAGTGAATATTCTACCTGTCAATCAAATGATAATGCAGGATCTATTGGAACTTCCTCTGAACATTCTGTTGATCCTGAATCTGAGATTTCAAGAGTACATCCAGAAGTGTATGTGTCTACACCTATAACAACAAATGAAAAGGGTGTGTCTGATCCAAAATCAAAAGAAGTTGAACCTAGTTGTGTTTTACACATAAAATCTCCTAGACAACCAATCAAAGATCAAGCAACACCTAAAGTTAATAGGAAGAATTAGAATGCTATGATGGAAAAAGAACTAGGGGAAGGTTACTCTTTCACAAAGAAGAAATGTTTTGTTTGTGGTAGTCTAAGTCATTTGATTAAAGATTGTGACTATTATGAAAAGAAAATGGCAAGAGAGACTGAGGTTAAGAAACAAAGGGTTTTTAATACTGGTAATGGGGTGGCAAAACCAGTATGGACAAATGCAAACAAGGTTAATCATTCTAATAAATTTGTTCCTAGATTAGTACAACTTAATGCTGGTAGGCCAAACATTAATTCTGTTAGGCTTAATATTAATATTGGTAGGACAAACATTAATTCCGTTAGGCCAAATATTAATACTGGTAGGGTAAATGTTAATTCTGTCAGGTCTAATGTTAATACTGGTAGGACAAATGTTAATCCTGTTAGACCTAGAGTTAATACTGGTAGTTCTAATGTTAATACTGTCAGATCTAGTCAGCCAG
>BQNB010174225.1:0-10143 GCA_026074375.1 Tanacetum coccineum
TTCGCTACACCTTTCTCGATTGTTTCCATCACCATTCTTCTGTAAGGTTCACTTTCATCTTTCAAGTCTTCAACTACTCTAGCAACAATGTCGGGAACACCAACCTTATTTGCTATCTCAACAGTTGTCTCGACAAGCTGCTTATAGTTTCTACGATCCAAAGCCATCCTCCTGACCCAAAAGTTTCTGAAGAACTCGGGAAGAATATCGGTGCAAATGTAATCAGCCTCGACGCCTTCAGTGCTGACACACTGCTTCACCACTTTAAGCACAATTTTTTTTCATTTCTTCATCAGTAGACTGGAACTCACTAATAAGTATAACCATCACTTCCTTGGTATAGTAGCTGGCATATATGGCATCCATCAGAGGAATAATGAACCCAATTGCCTTCAAGAAAGTAGCCAAGACCTTTCCACGGTAAGACCGGATACCCTTCCAATCAGTATAGCAAGAGCAGCAGCCTCAGCAAGAGCAGCCAAAGATAAAGCAGTGATTGTCCTAACTTTCTGATTCTCGTCGTTAAGCCCATGTTCAATAATCTCCACAAGAGACCTCATATGCGGAAGAACTGCACAGCCAACCAGTATAGCAATTTGCTGAACCATCTTTATACCCGTGTGCCTCGCTTGCCATGATTTCTTACTTTGACAGACTGCTTTCAAGAAAGGTAACAGTGGCAGGATTCCAAGAGCTGATGCGACGACGCTGAAAGCTCTTGCAGTTGTGTTCCTCACATACTCATCAATGTTATCTATATCAAGACGTATTGCAGCAATCATAGTAGCTAAACCAGCTGCCTTACTGAGATTGGATATGATTTCTCTCCCTTCTACACAAGCATAGTAGTCTTCATCAATCAACAGAGGCTCTATCACTACCAAAATTTTGTGAAGTACATAAGGTCGAACAAGCTCATCTAGCTTGTAAAGCACTCTGTCTTCCTGGTCTTCCAAAGTAGCAGGCTGCATAAGCAACGAAAGAATACGGTTGAACAATGACCCGGCACCGAATTCACGAGCCTTATCCGTAAATTCATAATTTTCCGTTCTTAACCTTGAGAAGTAACTTCATAATTTTTAATCATTTATATATTTATTATTTATAAAATATATAATTATTATTTTTAATCATTTATATATTTATTATTTATAAAATATATAATTATTGTTTATAATTATATATTTTATAAATAATTATTATATAAATACTAATAAAAAAACACTTCGGTTTCTCGGTTTGGTCCGGTCCGGTCGGTCCGTTTTCTCAGTTCGGTCCGGTTTTTCGGTTCGTTTATATAACGAACCAACCTCTAACTTATTCAAGCTAAACGAATGAAAAATGTTTGATGTGAAATTCTGATTATACACTTAATATAAGTGTGAATTTATATTATTAAAAGTACTTTTGGAAGATAAAACTGAAATATTGTGGATAATTTTTTACCGGAATCGGTGTAAGGGAAGATAAGTACATAGTTTGGTGGTCTATAAGTTACTTTCAAAAATGGGTCGTCTATATGAAAAATAACTTAAAAGTTATGTGGCCTCCTGATATAATATCCCTAGAAAATACTTGACAAAACTTGTTACTGTTTCCGTATAACTTTATAAATCTTCTTCGACGAATACTAAATGAGAACAAAAAATTTGTTACTGTTTTAACTATATAAACTATTCTTATCAAACAACTCAAAGGGTGCGTTTAGCGGCTGACTTTTCCTTTTCAAAAAAAAGAAAATTATGTTGACAATAATCTTTGTTGATTGTGAATTGTGATATGAACTTGTTGGCCCTACCCTAATTCTAGTAACTTTTATTGGATTTATATCGACTTTGCTTGATCATTAGGATGACAATGACATTAATTTTATTCTTGCACAAAAGAAATTTTTTAGACATTGCTCTCAGGTTGTACTTACACGAGTAAGAATACAAGTTTTCGTAAATGTACTACCAACCTTATCAAGTTCATACCCCCAAGAGCACGTACTAAAACGAAAAAATTGATGATGAAAATGCTCAAAAACAATCCCCTCTTAGAAATTTAAGAACTCCACAAGCATTATTAAAAGCACGATAATTTAATAACAACATTTTACAAAAGAGAATTCGATTCGCTAATTCTTTAGTCAGAGTACTACTAAAAAATAACCGGCTGTAAAACCGTCGGTTTATTCTTGAGTGACTATTCTACAACATTAGTGAGCTTCAAAATCACATATTAATGTGAGTTACATTCTAGTTATGTTATTAGGATTTTACGAACAGGTAGGTTTCGTGTATCTTAAAATCTATTCTATTATACTAAGCCTCAATCCTCTTAATAGAATGATGTTTGTGTAAGAAGGGATAAAAAGGGATAATCCGTTGTGATTTATTATTGCTTCCCAAACAGTATAAATAGATACAATACATATGAGCTTGAGCCCAAGACAACTAGGATACAGTTAGGAATATTAATTATACAGATAAGGATAAACTAATTAAGGAATGCAATCATACAACTCATGATGAGCATAAAATCTGGGCTAACACTCCCCCGCAGTTGGAGCATGGGGACACCGGACGCTCAAACTGAAGCGAAACTCTTCAAATAGAGCTGAAGGTAACCCTTTGGTGAAAATATCGGCATACTGATAGAAGGCACATGAAGCACTCGGACCTGACCAGCAGCAACCAAATCACGAATACAATGTATGTCAATCTTAATGTGCTTCGTACGCTGATGTTGAATCGGATTGCAGGACAAATAAACTGCACTAACATTATCACAGTAGACAAGCGTAGCAGAAGATAAAGGTGTATGCAACTCACGCAGTAAATTGCGCAACCAACAAGTCTCAACAAGGCAACAACACGATACTCTGCCTCCGCACTAGAACGAGAAAGCGTCGGATGACGTTTAGAGGACCAAGAGAGTAAGTTGTTACCAAGAAAAACGCAATACCCTAAAGTCGAGCGACGAGTAGTAGAACAACCAGCCCAATCTGCATCTGAGTAAGCAACCAAATCTGTGGTAGATGAAGAAAATAACTGCAATCCATAATCTAATGTACCATGAACATGGCGCAAAATTCTCTTGAGGGCAGAGAAATGAGGCTCTCAAGGATCGTGCATGTAAAGACACGCCTGCTGTACTGCATAAGAAATATCCAGTCTAGTAAAGGTGAGATACTGTAGAGAACCTGCAAGACTCCGATATAAAGTCGGATCAGAAACTATATCACCATCACTTCCTAGTTTAGACTCAGTATCAATGGGAGTCCTACTAGGATTACAATTAACCATGTGCGCCCTGTCAAGAATTTCAACTGCATATTTCTTCTGAGATAAAAATAATCTTGAAGAATCACGTGTAACCGATATACCCAGAAAATAATTAAGCGGACCCAGTTCTGTCATAGCAAACTCCTGATGTAATGATATAATAATATGCTGCAACAAACTCTCAGAAGAAGCTGTGAGAACAATATCATCTACATACAATAACAAGTAAGTTTCGGTCCCTTGTTTGTAAATAAATAAAGAGGAGTCACAACGACTATGAGAGAAACCAACTCGAGTAATATAAGATGCAAACCTCTGAAACCAAGCGTGGGGGGCCTGTTTAAGCCCCACTAGTACAAAAAGTAGATTTGGTCACACATGCTATTTTTTGAACGGCCACACAGTCAGATATTTATGTGACTAAATGTACCAGGATAAAATAAACAGCCACACTTGAACTCATTTTGTGTGACCATTTCAGAATTTCATTGTCACACATTTGAATATTTATGTGACTAGACTTAACTGGTAATTTTTTGTTGATTATTTAGTCACTTATAATTTGGGACGTGTGACAGATACAAATAAGTTTGAAACATTAGTCACACTATATATATACATATGTGACAAATATATGTCACACAATTGAACAGTGTGACCAAAATCCATATATGGTCACATGAAGTAATTGTGTATGTGGCTAAATCATATAGTCAAGTTTGTCACACATTATTTAAAAGTGACTGCTATTTTTTGCTGAATATTTAGCCACATATGAATTTGAAATGTGTGACAACTAAAAAGTAAGTTTGAAGCATTAGTCACGATATACATTTAAAAGTGACAAATATATGTCACACACTTGAACAGTGTGACCAAATGTCATATATGGTCACACTAAACCATAGACAAACATGATTAAGTGTAACCAAAATTCGATACATATGGTCACGTAAGTTAATATGTGTGTCTAAAGTTTAGGGTGTGTTTGCTTTCCAAAACCTAATGTAAATGGCAGGCTTCAAAATTTTAATTTTCATCTCAAATTTTCATTCTCATTTTACCAAAATTTTCATCTCAATTCAAACCAAAGTTTTCAATCTAAAAAAAACCCTAACCCCCTCTCTACAAACTCTCCTGTCACCATAACCATCTCCACCACCATCTCCATCATCAAGCCACCATCTACCTCTAAGTATGAACCCTTACCCTCCTTCTCCACAGCTGTCGTCGCTCTACCTCACCATCCCATCTCGTTATCTTTTTAGATGTTGTGAATGTGTACCATGTCAATCAAATGTCTGATTAGTAGAAGAATTAGAATAGGAGAGACAATCCGTGTGATGTTGTAAAAGTGTACCATGTCAATTAAAAGGCGTATAATCCCTCGGGATGGGGTCGACGAAGTATACGACACAGCTTGCAGAGTTGTTACTGATATTGAATTATATCTGACAAAGCACTTGAAGGAACAAAGAAAACTTATTGGAGATTCATCAGTGAGCTTACTTGCTTGAAATGACTTATTGTTATATATGTTTTTTCTAGTTTACCATCCTAATTACGCATGTATGATGTTGTCTAGGTCAATTATGTTAGTATTGGAAAAGATTCGTATCTTCTTAAAGTACCTGAAAGTTTGTGTGAGAGTTTACCTAGTGATTATGAACTACAATCATCTAAAAAGGTAAATCTTGCATTATATTTTTAGTAACTATGTTTACTGTCATTGACTTTAGTATGGAGCAAATAAGAGATCCGTTGATCACCAGTAAAGGCTATTCATATAGTAATATCCATTGATAAACATGTAAATAGACTTGTCATAACACCACTTACTGGAGCACAAAAAAAACATTTTAAAGGTCCCTGACTCCTTGTTTCAAGATAATTATGATTTATGATCCATACTTATAACTGAAAAGTATTTGAGACACTATCCAAATGTAAATCCACTTCCAAGATTTTAAGTAAAAGTTGGGATAATTACCTCTCATGCTTTAACTATGATGACCTGAGGCGTGAAACCAACACCAAGTGCACCTGTCAAACGTAATCATGAGCTAATCAATTACTTAATCCAACTATGACTAGATTGCAGGTATAAGCACAAACGGATAACTAATTGGCATATGTATAGCAAATGTTGCTATGATTTGTAATAAAATGAGCTATTTTGTGTAATAATAAACGCACATTCCCTTCGTTAGTAAAAAATGAGATACTACATTGCTAATTTGCACAATTTTCTCTGATCACAAAGCTAGGGGTCGTGATACAAAAATATACTGAAACAGACAGTTTAGGGGCCGTTTAGTGTATGTCAATGGCTGGAAATGTGTCATTACTTGCTGAAATTTGGAGTTGTTCAGTGTATGTTAATGGCTGTAAAAGTGTGTCGTTACTTGCTAAAAATTAGGGTTGTTTGGTGTATGTTAATGGCTGCAAATGCGTGTTGTTACTTGCAGAAAATTAGGGTCATTTGGTGTATTTTTAATGGCTACAAACCCGTGTCATCGCTTGCTGAAATTTAGGGTATTTTGGTGTTGTTAATGGCTGCAGACACCACCATTGTTGTAGTATTTTAGGACCCTTATTTTCAATGGGAAGCTCAATGCATTTGAATCATTGGAACTATCTCGCTTGGTTGTCAATCAGAATAAGAAGAATCTTTTAGAGAATTGGTTAGCTGAAGACAAATTGGAATGTAGCGAGGAGCTTGGAGACCTCGCAAAGGTTGAAAGAAGTTTTAAAGTTTTCATGATCTCGTGTTGTATATATAGTTTATATATCACATCTAATTTTTTTTCTGTTCTTATAAACACTCGATATTGATCTTGCATTAAAAATCTACATGAAAGCGAGGCCACCCCAAAAGTTATTGCAGCTTTTGCTGAGCGAAGAGAGTTTGATAAAATCTTGATTTATTCGAAGCATGTAGGTCCAACATCTTTATAGATCTTTAGTGTTAAATTTTCCATAAGTCCTTGTGAAATAACACTTGAATTTGTGCAGGTTGGATATGCACCTAACTATTTTTTTTCTTTTGCAAACCATTCTTCGTTCAGATCTATAGGTACTTAACCATAATACTTCAATAAAAGTACTTTTTTATATATATAATAAGATAACCTTGTTTTGTGTTAACAGGGAGCTGTTAATTTTGCTTTAATGATGGCCCAAATGGAGGGAGGTTCTCCCGTTGATTACAACACAATAACAGATATTTTCCTTTAGGTCTGATCATCTTATTAGTGACATGTCATCATTAAAATGTCTTAATTGATTAGTATATGTCTCCGCTTTTCGTAACTGCTCATGTGATCTCACTGTTGGTGAAACATGCAATTGGCGAGATCCTAAATTTAACCAATTTCCAATGTTTTCTTTCATTTCATCTCTTCATTGAACTTAATACGTGAGGAAACCGCCTTCGTCTTAGACGTCCTTAAGCCAATTTACCAAGAGATCTCACCTGCAAACGAAGGTTCAGAAGGTAAACTACATTGTTAATGTCATTTTATTCTGTTTCACTGTTGTATTAGAATATAAATCCCAAACCCCACAAAATACTTTCACCCAATAAACACTCCTTACTAATTCCCATTCAATCCAACCTATTAATTAATATTCCAATAATCAAAATACTCCCCCTCTAATAAAAAAAACCCCCCCCCCCCCCCCCCAAAAAAAAACAAAAACCCCCCCCCCCCAACCCCCAAATATTACCCCCCCCCCCCCCCCCATATATTCCCCCCCCCCCCCCCCCCCAAATTTTTTATATTATCCCCCCCCCCCCCCCCCTTTTTCCTCCTAGTAGGCAAAAAGTTGAAAGTAGGAGAAGCTGCAGTTAGTCGATTAAATATGTTGAGGCTGCCTTGAATTTCAACAAATCTTTTGTATGCCTTATCTTGTTCCGATAAGCTGCTTCTCATCTCTGTACATGTATGATATTTATCATTAATGTTGCCAATATGTATATTAATTACCTGCCTCTTGGTTGATACTGCTCAACTATTATGCGTGCAATATGATATTAGCGCTGCTTGTTCGTAGTTATTAATGTTGCTATATTATTAGTGCTGCTGGTTCTTTGTTAATACGGCTATTGGGATTAAGAGAAATTAATGCTGCTAATACTGTTCGAGTTAATAATGTGTTGCTGATTCTTTGTTAATACTGCTGGTTCTTTGTTAATACTGCTATTGGGATTAAGGGAAATTAATGCTGCTTATATATTAGTGCTGCTGGTTCTTTGTTAATACTGCTATTGGTTCTTTGTTAATACTGCTTATATATATGTTAATATTGTTCGAGTATATTAGTGTTGTTAAAGAAGTTTGTGCTATTGCAGTACCTTCGATTGTTATTTTTAAGGTATGCGTGTTTGTGTAGTACATTGTGTTGTGGTTGTAGGCATGGTGATGGTGATCGTGATAGTTGGTGTAGGGAAGAGACGAGCTCCGCTGACAGAAGAGAGACATGTAGCAGCTTGACATCTTTTTTAAGAAACAAGCAAATAACTATTCCTTTATGCAACTACTTAGAAATGTTCATAGATTGTGTTTAGCTGAGAATTTGATTATGTACGACATTACAATTGTATATTTGGTTCAGTTATATACATTCGAGTTTTATTCAATTTGAAATTGCAAAAAAAACATGCTTTGTGTGACTAAATATTACAAAACGCCACACAAACTTAAAATTCATGTGACCATTGGATGAACAATAGTCACACAAAATACACATTCACTTAACTTTAAACAACATATGGTCACACTTATTAACACTTTTGGCCACTTTTGGTTAACTTGTATGTGACTAAATAACAAAAAAAAATAAGCTTTGTGTGACTAAATGTTACAAATTGCCACACACACTTAAAAATCATGTGACCATTGAATGAATAATAGTCACACAAAATACACATTCACTTGACTTTAAACAACGTATGGTTACATTTATTAACACTTTTGGCCACTTTCGGTTAACTTGTATGTGACTAAATAAAAAAAAACATGCTTTGTGTGACTAAATATTACAAAATGCCACACAAACTTAAAATTCATGTGACCATTAGATGAACAATAGTCAAACAAAATACACATTCACTTGACTTTAAACAACATATGGTCACACTTATTAACACTTTTGGCCACTTTTGGTTAACTTGTATGTGACTAAATCCCAAAAAAACCATGCTTTGTGTGACTAAATATTACAAAAGGCCACACAAACATACAATTAACGTGACCATTGGATGAACAATAGTCACATAAAATACACATTTACTTGATTTTAAAAAGCATATGGTCACACTTATCACTTTTGGCCACGTTTTTTTAAATTATATGTGACTAGCTCTATACAAAACAACACCCGTTGTGTCACTAAATCATCACAAACGTCACATTTATTATATATTCATGTGGTCACAAGACGGGAAATAGTCACGCAAAATACACATTTACTTGAATAAATCATCTCAAATGTCACATATATTATATATTAATGTGGTCAAAGGACGAATAATAGTTACTCTCAAAAACTATTCGTATGACTATAAAGTGTTTACGGTCACTAATACTGATTAATCCAACAAAACTTGTGCCTAATTTGTCACACATATTCGGCTTTTGGTCACTAGTTTTCAATGAAAAAGGCCACAAACTCAGCAATGTCATCGTAGGAGACCTACGGTGGCGCGACCTTTAGTGACAAACAACAAAAAAATGTGCGTGACTAAATGGATATCGTCACACATTTTTGGAGTAACCAATACCACTTTTTGTACCAGTGCCTATAGAGAGACCGATGTAACAAACACACATAATCAGGATGAACATAATCCCGAAATCCAGAAGGCTGATGCATATAAATAGTCTTAGAAAGATCACCACGTAAGAAAGCATTCTTGACATCGAGTTGATGAATCGGCCAATGTCGAGAAGCAGCTAAACTAAGAACAGTCCGAATAGTACTCGGGTTAACAACCAGACTGAAAGTCTCATCAACATCAACCCCCTCTAATTCTGTACTACCATTCGCTACAAGACGTGCTTTGTAGCGACTAAGCGTGCCATCCGCCAGATACTTGTAGCGAAAAAGCCACATACAACGCACAATATTGGTATCCGGTGGTCTAGGTACTAAAGTCTAAGTTTTATTTTTATTAAGCGCAGTATATTCATCACGCATAGCATTTTACCAGTTTGGATCATTAAACGCATCACGATAAGATTTTGGTAAAGGAGAGACCAAAGACACATGTGATTTAAGACGCTCAGTAGGACGGTTAGTCCCGACACGAAAACATGTAAGCATGGGGTGAACTGAGTCAGGGTTTGGGTTAACTGGGGGATTTTGGACTATAGTAGGTGCATGGTGGTCTGAAACTATTGTGGTTTGGTGCGGGACAGTTGTAAGGGAGAATTGAAGTTGTACTGGTATATATTGGGCCATGAGGGATGGTTGTTGGGGTTCGGTTGGATGTTGTTGGTGTGGTAAGGGATCAGTTTGTCTAATAGTTGGTGTGATAAAGGTGGGTTTTAGAATAGTATGGTGTAAATCAAAGGTATCATCTAAAAAGTTATAAGCGAAAGGGGATTTAGGTATGGTAGGGAAACACAATTTCATCAAAAGTGACATGACGTGAAATAATTATTTTGTTGATGTGTAGGTCAAGGCAACGATACCCTCTATGAGAAAAGGCAAATCCTAAAAAAATAGAGGGTGTTGCACGTGGTTCAAGTTTGTGAGATGGATAAAGGTGTGGGTAACATAAACATCCAAAAATGCGTAAAAAGGTATAGTTGGGATCTTTGTCATATAAACGGGTGTAGGGAATGTTATTAGCAATAGCATTTGAAGG
>BQNB010174226.1:3048-13280 GCA_026074375.1 Tanacetum coccineum
ATCAAAAATTTCACCTTTGGTCCCTCTAGTTATATTTTCAGCCTCAACCTCGAACTTTAACCAACTTGCCACATTTTTTTTTAGTTTCATATATTTATATATATACACAAATTATCATTTAGGGTTTCATTTTCATATATTAAACCCTACACACTTCCCTCTCCTCCCTCTCTAACATTTCCGGCGCCGCCACCCGCTCCGGCCAACCTCCGGCCACCCAAACGCCGGCCACCAGTGGTTCCTCAGCCACCTTGTCACACCATCTTCACCACCTCATCACCTCACACCCGACACCAACCCAATCACCACCATCGCGTCCAACCCACAACCGACGCGCCACTTGGGCTGCCACCGTCGCCACACCACCACTACCCTCACCAACCGTACGCCATCATCATCATCGTCCACACCTCTGACCGCCGCTGCTACGCCTTCACCTTCACCCCCTTCACAGCCACCGAAACCACCACCACTATACCTCATTTTACCCTAAGTTCGGATGGTTGTAGTTGCTTTTGCTTAATTTTAGTTTTATTTGCTTTTATTGATTTGGTTTTCTTTTTTTTATCTTTGCTTTCACTAGTATACACACCTAAAGGTGTGTTTGTTTTTGCGTATAAACAGCCCGAAAAGTGTGTTTGGTTTAGTGGATAAACGCCCGTAAGGGTGTGTTTGTTTCCGCGTTTAAAACTGCCGTAACGGGGCGTTTGGATCTGCGTTACTACTGTAGCATAGGGGTGTTTGTTTCTGTGGTTAGCAGCCCATAAGGGCATGTTTGGTTCGGTAGAAACACCCGAACTGGGATGTTTGGTTTTTTTGTACAGCAGCCCGTAATGGGCGTTTGTTTATGTGTTTGGTTCAGCCGTAAAGGCGTGTTTGGCTTGGCGTTTTATAACACACAAGGGTGTGTTTGGTTTTTATTTACTTTACTATTTATTGATCTCGTTTAGATATAAATTAAAACACACGTAATATATTGCAACATCTATATTGGTTAAATGGGAAAAACAATGGTTTTTGTAGAAATGGGAAACGTCGTGTAAACGACTAGGTCATGCCGAAAATTATAAAAATTTATATACTTAGTATTTTTCATTAAAATTTCTATTATTTGGAAAACCGATAAAAGAACGAAGTTATATAGTTTTAAGATTTTAGAATTGATTATTATACGATAAACCAGTGAATAAACGAAAGATATACTTTTACAAACAAAATAACTAGTTTAGTTAAAACGCGCAACGAAACACTAATATATATAACATTATTTTATAATTCTAATAAATAAAATAATAAGTTTTGTAAAAACTTTAAAAACGTCCTTTATTCAATTCGTAACTTTAAAACGTGTATTTACTTTTACGCAAGAACTTTTTATTAATTTAATTGGTGACTTTTGAAAACGCGTCGAATTATATTATTACCATTATTTTTAACCACGTTTCTTATATAATACTTGTAAAGTATTATATACTACGACTTTTCCTTTTGAATGTTTGTCTTTATTATATACTTCACCATATGAATTATATAATTGTTCATTTTTCATATGTAATATATATACGGAATATATTACAATTACTTTGACGTTTTGTGTTTTTTCGATTTATTTTATTTAACCAACCACCAAACTCATCCAACTTGAAACCCAAATCCCTTATCAACGTATCGCGTTGATGTACTCATCCATCGGTAAACCCAAATTCATCATCCTAAGCTAGTGGGATTTAGCCGTTAAGTTAAGCTGCAACTTCTTGGTCAAGCCGTTCCGTTCTCCGTTTATGCTGTGCTTATTATTTGCATTTCTGCTAGTTGCTCTGCAACATCAAGGTGAGTTCATAGTCTTCGCATTTCAATCCTTTCAATGTTTTATAAACCCTGCAGGGGTGAATACATGCTCGTTTTCAAACTTGAATATTTTTACAGTACAATTATCTTTCAATACTTTGTGAGTTCATCAGCCCCAAACGGGGTTTTATCTAGTTTATATATCTTACCTTATTTAACTTATGGGGCGACGAGAGAGACATGCTTGTTTACATCTTGATTACTTCACTGAATTTCAAATCGTATACGGTGATTACCAAACTTGTCTGGTTCTGTTGATTGTTAGCACATACTCGTTTTTACTTTTGGATATAAGTACTTTTAAGCTTTTACAAAATCGTTGGTGTTTTTACTGGGACACAAGTTTATACGTGAGATTTTCCACTGTTTCCGTGTTGCCTAAGTAGCTATTGACCACTACTGCCCGATGACTATCATGAAACTGTCCAATCTCGTGATCTGGAGGAAGCGGTCAAGGAGGCGCGAATGAATAATAGATCTATTGGGGACTAATTATCCCTATCCGGGTGAGTAGCGCTCACTACGCACGGGGCGCCCGATAAACGGATATTATTGTCATGTGTACCTGGTTAGTTTTTGTTCTTTTGGATCGGACACCTGGTAGGGCACACAAATTCTTATAGCAATGTACATGACTAAACATTACACAATTAGCTTCAGTGTCATGAGCTTAGCGCAACGTAAATACCTTTTTATGTGAAGTTGTATTTGTTATAACTGTCACATGTGCTTTGTACGTGAAGTTATATCTCTATAATGCCACGTGCGTTACTGTAACACTTGTGGTCACATACTTTGTTTGAACTTCTCTGATCTATTAAATGTTTTTCGTATTAATACATGGAGTTAAAGCTATATTCACTACCAAACGTTTTTGGTCCTCATAAATGTTTTACTTAAACTATGAATTCACTCAACTATTGTTGACCGTTTTAGCATGTTTTCTCAGGTGCTTAGCTTTGGTCTTACTTGTGTATGCTATGTGGTGTCTACGTGCAACTTGATACTCTTTCAAGACTTATCAAAATTTCCATACTCGTATCTTTTGAAAACCAAATTATGCTTCCGCTACATTTTACTTATGCTTCCGCAAATGTTTAATTTCTTTTAACTATTGTAAAACTTATTTATTTTTAAACAATGCAACGAGTTATGATTTCCAAAACGTCCATTAGTGGTCGTTCTCTTGTGCCTTGTGTTCGGATTATGATGACGTCACGCCCTCGGACACGTATTCCGTCCAGGCCCCGTCTGGGGGTGTGACAGATTGGTATCAGAGCCAAGGTTATAGAGAACCAGGTAGATATCTAGGTAGAATATCTAGTGTCTGTGACTATAACCGTATAGTGATCCTTACGTGCTTTTTTATGTGTGCCTTATTCATGTTTATACTTTTAGCTTACGCTTATCTTTTCTCTGCGATTATCTTTTCTCTGCGCTTATCTTTTCTCTGAGGTTATCTTTTCTTTGCGGTTATCTCTTCTCCGCGGTTTACGTTCGCCTTACGTTTATTCCTACTTTTTTACTTATATTTTTATGGAGTTGTCTATTTTCTTATTAAACTTTTCTAAGACGTTTGTGGCTGCGACACAATGGTCTCAAAAAATTTGTCTTAGGACATTGTTGTGCGAGGAATGGTCTCGAACTTATTATTCTTACCATTTTACTATATTCGTATTATGTGAAACCGATGCGGTTATGTTTAAATGGAATTATGTATGAATCTTAGTTTCACATGTCTTGTATGGGCGGGACTGTAACGGAGGTTTTTTATATGGTAATTGCTATGTAAAACTCGTTCATGAAAGATCCTTAATTTTCTGTACTTTAACAGTATACTCTTCAAGCTTATTTTGATAATCTATGTCGATCTTCCCTAATTGTTACTCCCCGTCTCCGAAGACGAGTTTTAAACACTTGTCCCATACTTATTAGAGTGCCTGCATCGTATTTTCATCCACCACCTTGAAGATTTTATGGGTACGCGTATTGCATCAGAAATTTAGTACTATAGTTATCCATTTATTGATGTTTTTTTATTTCCCTTTACACCGTTCGATTATTGAAGTAATACCGACGCCAAGGACAAGGAATGAGTTCACGAGGATCGAGTGTTTTGTAACCCAACAGAATTGCCTAATTGCTATTCGTAGCCTATTCTTGTTTATGAGGAAGAAATACTCATGGCTAGGGACTAAATTGATTTAGGTCGTACACCAGGTAACAAGGTAATAAGGAATGACAACAACAAAATAAATGACAAAAGGTTCGTGAGAGCTACATGCTATAAACCAAATTTCATAGGGCGCATATGTAGCAATATTTTCCTTCCACAACTAACGAAGATTGCACCCACACTAGACAATGCACTGTGAAGTAATAACTACAGAGTGTTGGCCATGGAGTAGGTATTATAGGGACACGTTTCGATATTAAAATTAGAGGCCATAGTGGAAAAAAATTAGAGAGAAATCTGAAACCGTGTGTACCGTTATTTATGAGGTTAAAACTTGTTGGAGCTTAACCACCGTCAAAAGTAACATTGATGTTTAAGGAAAGATTTTTCCCCATTTAGTGAAACCAAAGTAGACTCACACTGTAATCTCTAAAAGTGTTGCACTAGTACTTACCTGTGAATTTCGTGTATTGTGTGGATTTTCCTAAATCATTTGTTCAAATTATGTCATGATGACTTTGTCAGTACACTTCAAATCTCTAGTAAATATATGTAAGCTACTCCTTGAGTCTGTTACCGTCTTACAACCCATCTCGCTATATTTATGTAAACTGTCTTACTGTTATTAACAGCGCATAGCGTGATGGTATCTTTGAAATATTTAGCTGTGTCGTCTTTTAAACATAGTGTTGTCTCGTTATGAACTATTTTACACCAATCTACAAACCGTTTTCTAATAGCTTCCTATTTATTTTAACACCTTATAAATTATTTCACTGTAAATTTATGAACTATGTCGTCGTCATCTTATGAACTACTTCGTGTCTTTTATAAACCATTATGTTGTCGCCTTATAAATTATTGGGTTGTCAACTTGTAAACCATTTGTTACCATTATAAACCGTCACGTAACTTTCTTGTAAACTATTTTTGTTATCGCCTCATAAAACATTTCCCGTTATCTTACAAAATATCTTGCGTCGTTATATAAACAACCCTGTTTTCATTACCACGAACTGTTTTGCTACCTTATAAACTATATCGTTTATACCGTGTAAGATTTTCTTTATAACATTAGTTTGACGAAATGAGCATTTTATCGTAGTTCCTAAATTATGCATAGCCTGATCACCTATGGATAATTCAGGAAGGACCATACTATGCTAGGAGTAGTCACCATAAAATTTTGTCAAATTACCTTTATGTTCCATCCTCCACATTGTCAACGAGATTGTTTATTGCCACTTGTTTTTTAGTTAATATTTGGCGTGCAGTATTCATGAGTAGTGTCTGGGGGGTCTCGTGTATTTGTATTCGTATAAGCATAATTAACTAAGCAGATTTTCTTCAACATTGGTATATAGAAGAAACACCCACAACCTTAGCCGAGAGACTAAAATCATGCTTCCTGTGTCATGGGAATTACGGATTGAATGGTATCTTGATGTGTGAGCATATCAACTTTAAGTGATTATAACCAATAGAACTAGAGATTTTCTTCATAACTTACCCTTTTGTGAGTTGGGCTCACGAAATTATGAGTTCTCCTTCGACTACTTTTGATGGACCTGCAGTTGAAGTAAAGGACGGAATTATTGCAAGTGCATGGAACCTAGTTCATAGAAGCCTCACCTTCGCTGAGTTTAGCTCTTTAAGTGGCATTGTCCCATCTACCGCAAACATTAAGGACTATGTTGAGTTAGCCGACGGAAAGAATATAGAAGTTGGTACTATCATTTGAGATTATACACTGAACTTCCTGAACCATCCATTCAATATGTCATGAGTATGAACTCGAACCCGACACTCACCAGAATCCGTTAAAAAGATTAGAAACGCGATAGTGTCTTACCATTCAGCAGAACCTTGAGACCTCACTTGAACTACCTTATCTCACTCTTAAAATTTTTACTCTTGCCGTTACAAAACCTTGCGATCATAAACTGTTTGTGGAGTTAACCGACTTGTGCACTTTTGAGCTAATGGATTTGATTTACCCACGAACTAATGACTGAGTACGATATTTCGTCACGTATCACTTGAGCTTTCCCGCGAGCTCCTCCTAATTGTTGACCCTTATTCTGTGGATATTGTTTCTCAAAATGTCCTCACTCTCCGCATTTCGTCACCGTTTGTTATAGTTATTGTTGTTGCGTATTCTTATACTCTTGATTCACGACTCCATATGTTTGTGCTATGATTTTCAAATTTATTAAAATGAATAAATATTTTAATGAAGATTTTGATGATTTCAAATATATAAATTGTCTTGTTGAGAGGTTGTGAGATTTGTGAGTTGCAACAAAGATGGCGATGAGGTTGAGTTTAAATTATAATGAATTTGGTTTATTAGTTTTAGCGTAAAAGAATTTTGGATAGTTTGAAAAATATTGTGGCATTATGGTCAAGTCCACGGGTAATTTATAAAAACATAGTTGTTGGTCTGAGTTTTAAATGAGGGTAAAACGGACGTTTAAAAATGTCTCGAAAGGTTTATTAAGTGTCGAAAGTCTTTGAAAATATTTGTGGAGCTCCTTAATATCAAAACGAAGGTTTAGGAAATTTTTCTAAAAATAATAAGTCGTTGCCGTTGGTCATTTCTAAATATAGCAACATTTTATATATATATTTTGCAAGCTAAGCATTTTGGTTAGACGATTGGGTTTCAATAGTTCGTTTTTGGAGATATAGAAACGATTAAATTAGGGGATGCTATTAACGTCCAGAAATTTAAAACTTTCCTAAAATGAAAACTTTTTATAAATAGTAACTTTTCGTAAGAACGTCGTAACATCTTTATAAATTTAATAAGTCGTAAAAACACATTTTGTTGACTAAACTAAAAGCACAAACATATATGGTTGTCTATTTCCTTATTAAACGTTGTGTGCAACGTTCCGTTATTATTAGTATTTCTCGTTCTACGACGCGTCTACTTAGTAATTTGCGATTAGAGCCGTTCGGATTATACTTTATTCTCCTCCTTTGTTTAAGGTGAGTTGAGTCACGATACTTCCTCATACTTTCTAAGTAAGTTGAATACTTACATCATTTAGCCTCGTTCGATATTAATCACCGGTCCCTACAGATATCTCTGCCCTAAAAACATTTAAACCCTTATACAGACATACCCACGCGTCTACACTTCCTCCCTGATGTTTTCACTATCAATAGACTTTCCTTATAACATGTCATATCAACCACAAAACTGGTAATGATATTTTCTAAAATACTCATGTTGATGAATTAAATAACTTGGTCAAATTTAGCCAAAGTTTTTGTATATTAAGAAGTGTCAAAACATTGAATTTTACTCAATAAAATTTTCAACGCCATGTTAAAAAAAAAAAAAAAAAAAAAAAACGGGTTTGTTAAATCCTAAATATGTTCCTAATTCCACAACAGGTTAACAAAAATCGAATCCCGGGACGGGATTCCTTTAAGGGGTAGGTACTGTCACACCCCGCAATTTTCGATATTTTTAATTTCTATTTTTCCCTTTGACTTTTTGGTTCCGACTTGACTTTTGACTTTTTTTGACCTTTTACGGTCACATAAAAATAATCACCGCGTAGCCGGTAAAATTTTGAAACGTATTTAAATTGTAAATACTAATAATTATTATTATCTCTCATTGGATATTTTATTTTTCTAACTTATTTGACTTGAAAACGAGAAGATATATTTCATTCTCAAATTGATTATCAAAAACGACCCGCCAAAATGAATTATTAATTATGGGGTACACTAGCGTTTGACATAAAACGACATTCCGGACAACTTTTTAGTTTTGCACGAGACTTGAAGCAAACAGAAATGACTAAAAAATAGTCTCGCAGAATCTTATGAAAACACAACTTGTACGTGACCAAAAATATTATATTTTATATTTAATTATCACTTTTTATTAAATAAAAATATTTAATAAATTATTAAATATTTATTCAAAAGCGGTTATTTTAAAACACAAAGATTCAAATTAAAGTTTCATTTTACGGACAAAGGTTACCCGTGTTACCCAAAATAAATAATAAACGTTAAATACATTTAAAAAAAAAAAAAACATTTATAAAATATAATCAAGTAAATACTCGTTTTTATCGAAAATGATTGGAAAACAACGGCTCCAACTTTTCGTAATTTTAATTCAACACAGTTAACTTGTCAATTGAGTCTCCGACCATATTTTTAAAAGTTACTCGTATGTTACATTTTGGGCCCTTGGAAAAACATTTAACACAATCCACCTAAACAATTAACCTTTTACATTTCAATTTAAAGTTTAATATATATATAAAAATTATATAACTTTTAATTCATTTCCATCTCTACAACACACACACACACCCATATCCTCTCTCTCTCCCCCCTCCCCCTCCGGTCATCTTCTCCGGCCGGATTCCGGCCACCGGCCGCCGCCGGCCACCACCGCCGGCCACTTTTCCGGCCAAACTCCGACGAACCCCAAAATAGATAAAAAGATAGATCCTCCACCGATCTACTCGATCCCCCTTGTCACTCTCCTCCACGCGCCGTTTACCTCCTCCGGCTGCCTCCATTTCGCCGGCCACCACTACACCGCTGCTATGCCACAACAACCACCATAATCACCCCGTTACCATCACAACCACTATAACCACCTCACCATCGTCATCCTCTCGTCACCACCACCCTCACCATTTCCATCAGCCCGAGAAGGGTGCGTTTTGGTGTAACAGAAGTATCATTTATGGAGCGTTTGTTGGATAAAAACACTCGCTAGGAGTGTTTGTTTCGGTGGTTTAACAGCAGCCGCTGCCACCGCCACCCTCGCGGCTCAGCTGCCATTCCCGAAACCACCCCCACTCCACTTTTCTTTTATATATATTTATTTATGAGTTGATGGTTTTTATTCTTGTAAAACTAATAAAAGTTTGTGTGGTTGGGTTTGTTTTAATTTGGTTCGTTTTTGAGCAATTTAGTATGGTTTTTGTTCATTTATTTCGGTTGATATAATTGTCCGAAAAGGGGCGTTTGGATGGCTGACTTACACCATTTAAAGGGAACGTTTGGTTTATGGTTAAAACTGCCAATATTGGTGCGTTTGATTTGTGTAAACTGCCCAAAAAGGGGCGTTTGGCTCTTGGGTTAACAGCCTCATCAGGGGCGTTTGGTTCGCTGTCTAACCGCCCCTAAGGGGTGCGTTTGGGACAGCAGTCCCCACTAAGGGGTATGTTTGGTTTTGCTTATATTAAAATATGTGGATCTCGATTAGATGTAAATTGAAACGTACAAATATATTGCAATATTGATTGTTTTGAAAGTGGAAAATGTTGAATTTTGTAAAAATGGAAACGTCATTCAACGGCAATAGTCATTTGCCGAATTTCTTAAAAATTTTTTATACTTAGTAAATTTTCATTAAAGTTTTTACTATTTTAGAAACCCGATAAATGGACAAAATTATATAGTTTTTAAGATTTTTAACAAGTAGTTACACAATAACGCGACAACAAAAGAAAACTATACTTTTACAACGATACAACTAGTTTACTTAAACGTCTTTTGTTAGAAATACTAATTTTATAAAATATTTATTTATAATTCCCAAACTATAACTGTTGTAAAGTCTTTAAAAACATCCTTTATTTAATTCGTAACTTTAAAACGTGTATTTACTTTTACGCAATAACTTTTTATTAATTTAATTGGTGACTTTTGAAAACGCGTCGAATTATATTATTACCATTATTTTTAACTGGCAGTTTTTGTCTGTTTTTGGTCATTTAGGCTCGTTTTTAGAGGTAAAAGATATGTGTAATTAAGCACTTATCACTCCACCATATGAATTATATAATTGTTCATTTTTCATAGGTAATATATATACGGAATATATTACATATGTTGCGTGTGTTTTTCGATTATTTTATTTAACCAACCACCAAACTCATCCAACTCAAAATCCAAATCCCTTATCAACTAGTCGCCTTGATGTACTCATCCATCGGTAAACCCAAATTCATCATCCTAAACTAGTGGGATTTAGCCGTTAAGTTAAGCTGCAACTTCTTGGTCAAGCCGTTCCGTTCTCCGTTTGTGCTGCGATTATTATTTGCATTTCTGCTAGTTACTTTGCAACCTCAAGGTGAGTTCATAGCCCCACATTCTACTTGTTTTGAATAAATGTTTTATTATCTTTTGGGGTGAGAAACATGCTCGTTTACAAACT
>BQNB010174227.1:2799-13280 GCA_026074375.1 Tanacetum coccineum
CTACCCAGATTTGGGGGTGTTACAAATTATCCCTATCCGGGTAAGAAGCACTTACTAGTCCAAGTTTGCCAAGGACTAACGGATATATGTCATGTCGAAACTGGTTAGGTGGTCTTTGGTCGGACACCTGTAAGGGCAAGCAATTATTTATAGCAATGTACATGCTACGTTCCACAATTAGCTTCGGTGTCATGAGCTTAGTGCAAAGTAAACACCTTTTTATGCGAAGTTGTATCTTCTACAACTGTTGCATACGTCTTGATATCTTGTGGTCCACTATAACAACGTTTGAACTAAACCTATGAATTCACCAACTTTATGTTGACGTTTTAAGCATGTTTTTCTCAGGTGCTTAGCATGGATGTTGTTGATTAATCTATATGAAGTCTGTTGACCGAACTAGTTTTCTAGTTTTTTTATCTATGATTATCTTAAATACCGTTGTTGAACTTATTTTAGTTTCCGCATTTTAACTTTTGAATCTTTTAAATTTGATGATGTAAACTTATTATTATTATTTATGCAAGTACCCTTAGAGGTCGTTCCTTATGCTTTGAAACTGTGATTATTCATGAAAGTCACGCCCCCGGAGGCTTATTCCGTCCAGGCCCCGTTTGGGGGTGTGACAGATTGGTATCAGAGTCAAGTTATAGAGAACCAGGTAGTTTATACTAGGTCTGGTCTATAACCAGTATGTGATCCTATGTGATTATATGTGCTTACGTAATCTTATGTATACGTAATATGTATATGTATTATATAAGTAAATACTAGGTATAACGGATATTACTATAATTATATCACATTCATCTCGTCATACCGCATTCGATGGTCTATTCATTCATCCATTTATCTATGCATTCATTTACCCATTCATTCATTCATTTTTCCTGCATCATGCACGGTTGATATAAAGGAAATTTATATAAACTTTTGCTTGTGCAAGACATGGCCATCTCCGTTATTTTAGTTTCATCAGATTTATCGGAGGAGAGTTTGGGGACACCGGCTGGACGAGTTATCCTATTTGGCAGTATCCCTACCACCATCCCATATACCACACCTACTATTACCCCACCTGCTACTCATACTGATACCGCCTTGATACCTGCTGAGATCCTTACTGTATCACCTATCATACCACCATCCTCAGATTACACACCTGCATCACCTGATTACTCACCCACATCTGATACGGAGACTGACCCACCTGAGGATCCATCATCAGATCATGTACCACCGCTACAAGCTACTTCACCATTCCTATCATCGACTGATGATTCTTCAGACAGTGACACACCTGATACACCACCTTCACCCACCTATGGTACACCATTTATTGATATTACCCTTTCTACCCAAAGTTCACATGCAGCATCTGGTGCACTTCTTCGCTGAGTCATGATTCTTGCACTCGAACAGCCTATTCCTCATGGTCGACTGTACCACTACCACCCAAATAGGCCAGTACACATGATGACTACGAGGAAGAGGGTTGGGCCACAACTTACTTATCGTCTCGCTGTGAGACATTCAGTTGACTACTCTTCTTCAGATCATTTTACTTCGGATGATTCTTCGAGGGATTCATCATCGAGTTCATCATCAGAGACTTCTTCGGATTCTTCTTTAGATGATTTGTTCGATTCTTCATTTAGCCATTCATCTTCTGATCATTCATCACCAACACTACCATTGGGTACGAGATCGATCCATCAGTTATGTTCATTAGTACCGAGTATTCCTCATTCACCTGCTGCTATTACTGAGAGACCATTCTATTCTTCTGTTGCGGGTCCTTCTCGCAAGAGGAGTAGGTCCCCTAGAGCATTGTCTTCTGAACGTGCTGATCTTTCACCACCACCTAAGAGTATTAGGAGTTCTGATTTTGTGACAGATTTAGAGGATTGTTTGGATGAGAGTTCTGAGTCGTTTGTACCTAGAGAGACTAGTTTGAGGGATGATGTTGTTGTCAGGGGTAGTGATGAGCCTTACTCAGAGCCTGATATCGATCCCAAGATTCAGGCAGAGATTGATGAGTGTATTGCTTATGCGGATGCTCTTAGAGCTAGAGGGATTGATGCTAGGGTTGTGGTTGAGGCTGTTGATCGAGAGGAGATTGAGACGGGTACGAAGGGCCCAGTTGAGATTAGAGTTGAGAGGGTTAAACATCTTGCAGTGCTAGATGATATCCTTGAGCCTACTCAAGAGGAGGGAGCAGTAGAGATTACTTATGAGACGCTGGGAGATCTGGTTCAGAAGTTTCATGATCACACTATTGTGATCCCAGTTCATCGTGTTCAGGCTATGGAGAGTATCCAGAGGGATCAGGGGCACATGATCGTAGCGACGAGTCAGCAGAGTACTGTTCTGTCAGAGAGGATCAATGAGTTAGAGCGGGATAATATGAGACTTAGAGGCACATTGGATGTTGCGAGTCAGAGAGTTTCCCGACTTCAGTGAAGGGAGTTGCGTGTTCGTAGAGAGATGAGGCAGATTCGACGTTTTCGATTTTATGATCGCATGAGGATTGCTAGGCTCGAGGCTTGTGCTAGGAGGCACTTAGGCTACCATCCTTAGATTGTTTTATGATTGTCCTAGTATTGATCCGTAGTATCTAGTTGTAGCATATTATTAGCGATTTGTAAATCCTATCTTTTGGGAACCGTGATGTAATCGTTGGCATTTAGCGATATGAAATCTAATAGCTATCATTATATGTTATGATGTTTTAATATAATACTATTTTCGCTTACTCGTTGCATATTGCATTATTACTAAATCATGGCATTTATTATACTGTGTGTTTCCATGTGATGAAACTTACTATTTTCTTCATCGAACCCCGTTAATAATCTCGTATTACCTAAAGATCTCATTGTGTGGTGTATTGTTATGTTGTAGGACAATGACTAACACATGATCTGGAGCGACGATGACACGTGAAGCAGTTAATGACTAATTGAATGTCAAGTGACAGAGGCGTTGGAAGCTCGCGACGCTGTCAGAAACCTTAAACCTCTTGTGGAAGATGGAAGGAATGGAAATGGAGGGAATGGAAATGGAGGAGTGGATGGAAATGGAGGAAATGACAATGAAGGAGGAAACGACAATGAAAATGGTAATGAGCACGAAGGAGGAAATGGATATAACTTTGGAGGTCTTATGCCTGTTGCTAGAGAGTGCACATATCAAGACTTCCTGAAGTGCCAGCCACTTAACTTTAGTAGAACGGAAGGAGTTGTTGGATTGACTCGTTGGTTCGAGAAGATGGAAACGGTGTTCCACATCAGTAATTGTCCACAAAAGTACCAAGTAAAGTATGCTACATGCACACTGCTGAACAGTGCTTTGACATGGTGGAACTCGCATAAGAGAGCGATTGGGTTTGAGGCTGCATATGCCATGAAGTAGGCGGAACTTATGAAGTTGATGACAGAAGTGTACCGTCCAAGAAACGAAATTCAAAAGATGGAGACTGAGTTATGGAACTTGACTGTGAAAGGAAATGAATTGACTGCTTATACCAAGAGATTTCAAGAATTGGTGCTGTTGTGTACTAGAATGGTCCCAGATGAGGAGGACAAAGTTGAGAGATTTATTGGAGGGTTGCCTGATAATATCCAAGGGAATGTGATCGCTGCTGAGCCCACTAGACTTCAAGATGCGATTCGTATTGCTAACAACCTCATGGATCAAAAGCTGAAGGGTTATGCTAGGAATACTGAAAATAAGAGAAGGTTTGACAACAACCCGAGAGATAACTACGAACAGCAACCAGCTTTCAAGCGACAAAACATTGGAGGCCAGAATGTAGCAAGAGCATACACGGCCGGGATCAATGAGAAAAAGGGTTATGTTGGGTCTCTCTTCTACTACAACAAGTGCAGGTTGCACCATGATGGGCCATGTACTGTGAAATGTGGAAACTATAATAGAATTGGTCATGTGACAAGGGATTGTAAGGTTACTGTTACTCTAAACACTCAGAGAACCCCAGTCAGGAGTTAGTCGGGTATTGTTTGTTATGAGTGTAGAAGCCCAGGACATTTTTAGAAGGATTGTCCTAAGTTGAGAAATCAGAACCGTGGAAACAAGACTGGAAACAAGATTGGAAGCAATGAAACTACAGCAAAGGCTTATGCCATCGGAGGAGGAGCAAACCCCGATTCAAATGTTGTCACGGGTACGTTCCTTCTCAATAACTGCTATGCTTCTATGTTATTCGATTCGGGTGCCGATAGGAGTTTCGTGTCGTCTACCTTTAGTGCCTTGCTTGATGTTGCACCATCCACTCTAGACACTAGTTATGCCGTAGAACTTTCCAATGGAAGAACTTCAGAAACAAATGTTATCCTTAGAGGCTGTACATTAGGATTATTAGGTCATCGTTTCGAAATCGACCTAATGCCCGTAGAACTTGGTAGTTTCGACGTCATCATCGGTATGGACTGGTTAGCGAAGTATCACGCGGTGATCGTTTGTGACGAAAAGGTTGTCCGTATCCCTTATGGAGATGAGGTGTTGATGATTCGAGGTGATGATTGTGACAGCGGAAGTAAGTCGAAGCTGAATATCATATGGTGTACGAAGACCCAGAAGTATATTCACAAGGGATTTTAAGTTTATCTAGCACAAGTTACATCCAAGAAGGCTGAGAACAAGTCAGAGGAGAAGCGACTTAAGGACGTGCCGATTGTGCGGGAATTTTCGGAAGTCTTTCCAGAAGACTTGCCTGGACTACCACCTGCTCGACAAGTTGAATTTCAAATCGACTTAGTCCCTGGTGCTGCACCTGTAGCACAAGCCCGGTATCGATTAGCAACAGCCAAAATGAAAGAGTTATCCACCCAGTTGCAAGAACTTTCTGATAAAGGATTTATAAGACCCAGTTCCTCACCCTGGGGAGCTCCGGTTTTGTTTGTCAAAAAGAAAGATGGATCTTTTCGGATGTGTATGAACCGATACCCACTCCTGAGAATCGATGATTTGTTTGATCAACTTCAAGGGTCAAGAGTCTACTCTAAGATCGACCCGAGATCTGGTTATCACCGACTCAGAGTTCGTGAGGAAGACATTCTAAAGACGGCGTTTAGGACTCGCTATGGTCACTACGAGTTCCAAGTAATGCCATTTGGCTTGACTAACGCACCTGCAATATTCATGGATTTGATGAATCGAGTGTGCAAACCGTATCTGGATAGATTCATGGTCATATTCATCGATGATATTTTGATCTACTCCAGGAGCAGAAAAGAGCATGAAGGGCACCTTAAGTTAATTTTGAAGTTACTAAAAGAGAATGAGTTGTACGCCAAGTTTTCAAAGTGTAAATTTTGGCTGTCAAAGGTACAATTTCTTGGTCACGTGATTGATAGTGAAGGCATTCACGTTGATCCAGCTAAGGTTGAGTCAATCAAGGATTGGACGTCACCTAAAACACCAACCGAGATTCGCCAATTTTTAGGTTTGGCCGGTTACTACCGACGATTTATCGAAGGATTCTCGAAGATCGCTAGGCCTATGACGAAATTGACTCAAAAGAGCGTGAAGTTTGATTGGGGAGAAAAGGCAGAAGCTGCGTTTCAGCTGTTGAAACAGAAATTGTGTAGTGCACCGATATTGGCCTTACCCGAGGGAAGTGAGAACTTGTGGTATACTACGATGCTTTGTATAAGGGGTTAGGCGCGGTTTTGATGCAAAAGGAGAAAGTCATAGCTTACGCATCCCGTCAACTAAAGGTTCATGAGAAGAACTATACCACACATGACCTAGAACTAGGAGCAGTAGTGTTTGCCTTGAAGATGTTGAGACACGATTTGTATGGTACGAAGTGTGTCGTATTTACTGATCACAAGAGTTTGCAACATATACTTGATCAGAAAGAGTTGAACATGAGACAACGACGATGGTTAGAGTTGTTGAGCGACTACGATTGTAGATTCGATATCAACCCAGGAAAGGCAAAGTGGTGGCTGTTACCTGAGCCGAAAGGAAAGAAGGTAAGCCGTTGTGAGTTCGGGCTTTAGACTTTGGGTTGGGAAATCTCTAAGCATATTTTAAGTGCTCAATCAGAAGCCAGAAAAGAAGAGAACTTCATCAACAAAGATTTGCATGGCATGATTAACAAGCTAGAACCTCATGCTGATGGTACGTTATGTTTGAACAATCGAAGTCAGATTCCGCGTTTTGGTGACCTGAGAGCCTTTATTATGCAGGAGTCTATATTCAAAGTATTCCATTCATTCCTGGTCGGTCTAGATGTACCAGACCTAAAAAAGCTATATTGGGGCCCAAACATGGAAAGCAGGAAATTGACACCTATGTCTGAAGTATTTAATGTTTGCAAGGTTAAGGTAAAAATATCAGAAGCCGTCTGGTTTGTTGTTCAACCAGAAATCCCACAATGGAAATGGGAGAACATAACAATGGACTTTGTGACTAAATTGCCAAAGACGGCAACCGGTCAAGACACGATTTGGGTAATCATTGATCGTCTCACTAAGTCTGCTCATTTCTTGCCTATGCGAGAAGATGACACGTTAGAGAGTTGACAAGACAGTACTTGAAGGAAGTAGTCTCAAGGCATGGAGTGCCAGTTTCGATCATCTCTAATCGTGATAGAAATTTACTTACATTTTGGAAGACTCTTAATAAGGCATTAGGTACTCGATTGGATATGAGTACAGCTTACCATTCCACAGGACCAATGTCAAGAGTGAGAGTAACCATTCAGATGTTAGAGGACATGTTACGTGCCTGTGTACTCGACTTTGGAAAAGGTTGGGATAAACATTTACCGTTAGTGGAATTTTCGTACAACAACAGTTACCATACCAGCATTAAGGTTGCTCCGTTTGAGGCGTTGTATGGGCACAAGTGTTGATCACCTATCTGTTGGGCTGAAGTTAGAGATAGACAGCTCACTGGCCCAAAGATCATCCACGAGACAACTGAGAAGATCATTCAAATCAAGAGCCGTATCTAAGTAGCCCGTGACCGTCAAAAGAGTTATGCGACGTAAGAAGAAACCCCTTGAGTTTCAAGTGGGAGATAAGGTCATGCTGAAAGTGTCACCATGGAAAGGGGTGATACGTTTTGGCAAACGGGAAAGCTGAACCCTCATTATATTGGACCTTTCAAGATCATTACTAAAGTAGGAACCATTGCCTACCGACTTGAACTCCGAGAGCGGTTGAGTAGAGTTCATAGTATGTTTCACGTCTTGAATTTGAAGAAATGCATGGCTGATGAACCTCTTGCTGTACCGTTGGATGAGATCCAAGTTGACGACAAACTGCACTTCATTGAAGAACCGTCGTGATCATGGACGTAGGACAATTGTCTGAAGCGGTGCCGTATTCCGATTGTTAAAAGTTACGCTGGAAACTCTGAGAGGTCCTGATGTTCTACCTGGGAGCGTGAAGATCAAATGCAAAAGAAGTACCCTCATCTTTTCCTAATTTCTGCGCCCGTGGCAGAAACTACGTCATAAGCTTTGAGGACAAATCTCTTTTAACGGAAAAGATGTTGGGACACCCTGCAAATTTACCGTTCAATCATTTAGCATTTTCGTTTAGTAATTTAAATTTTTTAAAAGTTTGGTTTAACTTTTAATTTTTACGGGAAGTTTTCACGCTTTTATCTAAGAATCGTCGTCGGGAGTGAATCGGGACACCTAACGTTGTAGTATTTTGGCAATAGCCACGTTTTTATATTTCAAGGCAATATTTAAAATTTCATAATTTTTGGTGATACCGTTATTTGTTTCCTTACGTGAATCGTGATTTGTTTAAAATATAAGCACATGCATGGAGGACTTGGAAATTAAATCAAACATGAAGCACTAGTATCCTAGAATGTTGGAGACCATTTTGGTCCCCCCCCCCTCCCTTTGCTCACGTCCAAACAAACCCCCTTATGAACCTTGGATGCCAAATTTGAATTTCAAAACAATAAGACAAGATTTCCAACTAGCTATTGTCCTTGCTAAATTGTGATTGGGAGATCATTTTGGTCCCCTCTCCCCTTTGTCCTATCCCATGGCACACACACATTACACATCTTAGTGTGTGAAGCATTATGCTATGTACCATTACATCTCATTTTTCTATTTTATCTCCACACAATATAATATCTTTCTCTCTTCTTGTGTTTGTTGTCCGAAAATACACACACACATACATAAACTCATAATTTTTCATTTTTAATCAAAAACTCTTGAAGATTTGCTGAAGGTTTATATTTTGTATCATTTGGGGTTATTAGATAAAACATTTGGGTTGTGTTAGTCTTGTTCATCTTCCTAAAACCTTCAAACTTTGTAAGTCTTCAAATCTTTTAATAACTTATACTTTCATAAACATCTTGATGCATACATACTAGTTGTACAACTTATTTTGTAAAAACAAAGATTTTAAAACTACATAAACCTTAAAAGGTTATGCATATGGTTCGAAATATATAACAAGAAACATAAGGAAATCATAGTTTTGTGATCGTGGTTATTTTCATGTAATAAAAATAGTACTATATAGCTTATTGTATTCGGCTTATGTGAATAAGCTTTTGGAAAAGCTTATTTTGATTTTATTGAGCTTAATGGGCTTATGTATGGTTCGGCCCAACTAGAAAAGGAAGGAGAAGTGTTTGTTTAGCTTATTTTGTTTCGGCTTATATTTATTAGCTTATTTTCTAGCTTATTTTGAAAGGACAATTTGGTAAATTATCGGCTATAAATAAGCTGATATGGCTTGCTTGGGCTTTTAGCCACGTCCCAACAAAGGACAAAACCACGAGCTTATTTTTGAGCTTATGTGGTTCGGCTTATTATTGCTTGGCTTATTGATAGCTTATTATTAAGTCGCATGTTTATTATTTAATGTTTTGCTTATCGGACTATATGGATAAGTAAAACTACATTTTTGGACTTGCCCAACATAAATACAATACACCAATGCGTAAAGCTACGGTGTAGCTTATTGAATAAGTTCATTAATAGCTTATTTAATAATATTGTACGACTTAGACGCTATACGTTTAACTTTTTTTAAATGTTGGACGTTACGAATAATAAGATTAGGTTTATTGGGCGTAAATTGAAAATGAGTTTTGATTAAAGTCTATGACTTTGAAAAGCGTGTAAACACGAACGGGTCATGCCGAAATTTTATAAAAATTATATACTTAGGATAAATTATGAAAATATATTCTTATAAGATTTTTTCCGAAAAACATATTATTTATAAATGATAATTAACATATAATTAACTATGAAAATAAATTAAAATACTTAATTACGTTTTTCTACCTACGTATTTAATTTAAGAACCGACAGTTAAGCGTGCTCGTGTGAGGGAAGCACTAGCATGGGTGACCTACCGGGAAATGGATAAATTAAAGATATAAAATCATCATTTTCAAAAGGTTTTAAATCAATATTTGGGGTTTATTGGGTAAAGAGCCGAACAATGCGATAAATATAAATATATATTACGTAAATATAAATATTTAGTTATATATATATATATTATTACTATATACCAACAACCACATTACGATCACAATCGTTTTATTAACAAAGTATTTTAAGTAAACTTTGATGCATCATCCACATGTTTCCTATCATTCCGATTCTAAGACGAAACCTATATTCTCTTAGGTTGTATTCGTGTACCGTTGTTCGTTTTCGCGTGATCATATTCCTAGACGTTTACCCTATCAATTCACCAACTCAAGGTGAGTTCATAGCCCCACTCTTTTACTCGTTTTGAATAAATGTTTTATAACTTGGGGTGAGAAACATTGCTTTTTTTAAAACCGGACACAAGTACTATACGTGAGATTTCCCTGTTTATGTGTTGCCTAAGTAGCGTTTAGACCACTATTGCCCGAACTATCATGAACTGTTAATTTCTTGACCGGAGGACCGGTTGAGGGAGCGCGAGTGAATAAATAGATCTATTGGGACTAATTATCCATATCCGAGTAAGAAGCACTTACTAGTTCGAGTTTGCCAAGAACTAACGGATATATGTCATGTCGAAACTAGTTAGGTGGTCTTTGGTCGGACACCTTAAGGGCAAGCCTTATATAGCAGTGTACATGCTATCTTTCAGTATTAGATTCGTTTTCATGAGCTTAGTGCAACATAAATGCCTCTTTATGTGAAGTTGTATCTCCTATAACTGTCGCATACGTTTTGATAATCTTGTGGTCCACGTTAATTGCGTTTGAACTAAACCTATGAATTCACTAACTTTATGTTGACGTTTTAAGCATGTTTTTCTCAGGTGCTTAGCATGGATGTCGTTGCTTGACTTATGTGAAGTCTATTTGCCCGGACCGGTTTACTAGGAATTTATCTATGTCTTTAAATACCGTTGTTGAACTTATTTAAGCTTGTTATCCCAAAAGCTTAATCCATTTCACAACATAAGCTATACCAATAAGCAAAAAAGTAGAAAAGAGATAAGAGAAAA
>BQNB010174231.1:0-13279 GCA_026074375.1 Tanacetum coccineum
TTTTAGTGTGCAAAAAATATACTGAAGACCGAGAAGAAGGCATTAACCACCATGTTTGACTTTTAGGAGAGAAGAGAAGCTACGAAGGTCTCGCAATGCCCTTTAATCCATAGGAAAACCCTTGTAAATTCTTATACTCTAAATATGCGTTCGGTTTTTGGTATCATTCATTAACTTAGTTAGGTTACCTTAATCGTTCGTCTATGATATTTGTATTCGTTACAATGGCTATTGGCTAATACCTTTAGGTATTAGCCATGTTTATGATAATTTAACGTTTCGTTTATGTTTATCTCGATTGCATCTTATAAGTTATGTGTTGCTTTATGTTTATCAATTTATACATATTTATGTGCTTAAGTATGCGACCTATCATTCAATTGGATCTAGAAAACGAACCAAGTAGAGTAGATGCCAAGATAGCTCTCCATATTAACGTGTCTTTGCCTCTGGTTTAGTAAACAAGTTGGACTAGCAGGTGACCTAGGATCAACAAATAACGTTCTGATTCCTTAGGTGAAGATCTAGACAGTGGGCTACTAGTATATAAAGAGTCATTAAGCAGTAAGTTAGTTAAGTCTTAATGAGCTAGGATTCAATAATATCACCATTATTGTTTTCCGAGATATATTATAATCAACCATGATTGCTTTATGCAGATGTTTTTAATTATGACAGAATTAGCATATCTAGGTTTTAGAAAGAAGTACCGCCTAAATCTAGGAATGATATATCGACAATGAGATAAGACAATCATTGCACTTATAAACTAAAACTTGCGTTTTATTAGATTAAATATGGTTAATATGTTTTCCTTACAATAGGTGTTAGGAATACGAAAAAGTCTCAGTCACTACCAATATATCGATAAGTAGCTCGTAGTAAAATATTTAGAAACTAGCTAAGCTAACCGGGTCAACATACGAATACCCCTTATGTTGACCGACCAATGTAAGGGTATAAATACCCCCTTCCCATGCCATGGGAAGGGGTTGGTTCATTTGTCATAATACAAGTTTCTTGCTTTCTCTTTCTAAGTGTTTCAACCACTCTTTCTCTCTCTAGAATTTCCTTTTCACTTAGTCATCTTAGATTGTATGTTTGATATCCTACAATTGGTAACAGAGCCTAGGTTTCATTCTTGGGTTGGATCGATTTGATTTTTGGGTTTCGTGTCTTAAATCTGTCACTATTGTCTTAAATCTGTCATTTTTACCACTGTTATCAGATTTGGCCCTTTCATTTTCACAACTTATTTTTGAGTTTTTTATGAGTTTTTTTGGGCGTTAAGCTTATTCTGTGGTTGTTGGGGTGTCACTGCTTATTTCGTAACTCTCTTATGAGTTTTTTTGGGCGTTCAGCTTATTCTGTGGTTGTTGGTTGCGAAATGTGTCATGAAAGGTGCGAAATATTATAGGGTGCGAAATATGTTAACTAACAGGTGCGAAATATGTAACAGGTTCTTTCTGTGCGAAATATTACATATTCCCGAAACAATACTCTGCCCAAAAGTTGGTTTAGGTGCGAAATATGTTACAGGTTATGCACAACATATTTGTGCGAAATATGTATTGACATATTTTGCATTAGATATGTAACCCATGACTCAGACCGGGTAAACTCAGAGTGAGCCAAGCCCAAAAGAAAAGAACAGATGGAGAACAGACTTGTGTAAAACCACAACTAACTAATCCCATAACCATGATCGAATACATCAACAACAATCAACAACTCAACCTCAACAATACAAAATCCAACTCAACCAGTCCTACACCCCTCGTCATAAATAATATCACCAACAAATCCAATACTATCATAACTCTTCGTTACAAATCCACTCGATTTGACACATATAACAAATTAAATATCTCATATTGTGTCTTTCATGGCACACCATAAATGATATGACCTTTAAAATATCAATCACACGAAATTGAATCATCATTGATCTGTGAAAGTTAAAACCTTTCGTTTGATATACGAAAATAAAGATTGATTTATAACAAT
This sequence comes from Tanacetum coccineum, assembly GCA_026074375.1. Lineage (NCBI taxonomy): Eukaryota > Viridiplantae > Streptophyta > Magnoliopsida > Asterales > Asteraceae > Tanacetum > Tanacetum coccineum. The sequence continues at coordinate 2,008 of BQNB010174231.1, forward strand.
TGGGTTATAATCATCTTTGTTTTGATTTAAGACACGAAAAAATTGAACAAACACCTTACCCGAGATCTCATTTAGAGATCTTGAAGGCTTACTTTATTCTATTCTTCGCGGTTTTCAAGTAAACCAGTGGAGGATTGATGATTTGATACAATTAAGTAAGCTTATGTATTTGTGGTTCGTGTGTATGCGCTAAAAAGATTTGAGAAGATTGATATGATGAATGGTTGATGTGGTATGTTAAATCGTGAATTGGGTTAGATTGAAATGTACTCGTGCTATTTGATTGAGAGATGAAGATTAGGTTTAACTGATATGTTAGGGGCAGAGTATTATAAGGGTTAGGGTTATGCATGAGATAATTTAGGGATAGGTACTTTTATATCCCTCTTTATCAAATGGATCGCGTATAATAATTTTTGGCAGCCGGGCTTTTCTTACAAATCAAATGGGCCAGGTAATACAATCGTTAGGCCATGAGTTTGTATTGCGACCGAGTATTCTTTGGACTGAGCTAAAAATTTAATAATTATGAAAATGGGCTGCTAAAATATCTAATGAGTTGGGCCATGTGTATATGATTTTCTTAGTTGAGCTGAGTTACATTAAGTTGAGCCTCATCTATGTTTTAGTTATACATCATGCGTTTGATAATTGAGCTTTTTGTCTACTTGTGGTATTTAAGATTGGGCCGAGTATCCTGGTGTGTGATGGAAATTTTGGTTAACTATTGTGTTAGGCCGAGTTGCTATTTACATGGGCCAAGCACACTCCTTGTTAAATGATGGGCTGGTTTGAGAATTGGACCGAGTATAACAGTGTTAACTATTTTAGATTACAACTAAATTGGTTATATGATTTACTTGGGTTGATTATTGCTATATTTAGTTGTTAATGATTACATTTGAACTTGCTTAATGTAGTTCTAGTTTCTTAACCAAAAGTTTATATAAATTGGTGTATAAATTGGTTAGCTTGGACTAAATATTTAAGATTAACAGGTTATTAGTTGTATTCGAGGTTCAAAATGACAAAGTGGCAATGTGACGAGACTAGGATTAATTTGTATAAAGAATCATGGAACTTATTTTTTTTAAAGGCTAGTTTTGGTATTAATTTTTCTAAGTGACTACAGAGTTAATTGCGAATCAATTATTTGAGATTGAAGTGGCATTCCACAAAGGCGTGTTCTTATTTTATCTTGAAGTCGGGGTTGGTTGGATGCATGAATCTCAAAGATAACTTGCTCGGGCTTACAATTTTGGATGAAGACTTGGGTTATCTAGTTACCAGCAGTCGAGGTGGTTGGTTGAAGACCTAGATAACTATCACTTAAAGGAGATACATTATAGTTCTCAGTGTTACACGCAGAAGACGTTGTAGATAATCGCAAAAGGTGATGAATGTCTCATACTTTGCTTGGTAAGTATTAAGTACTTAGAGATTTAAATGAAGCATAAATTCTCTACACCGTTCTTCTAACATTAGTGCAAGCTTAAGTCACAAGAACGGGGAATTCTACTGTATATCGGGTTTACTCCATCAATGGTCACTTCAAATAGCCTACAAAGGGGTTTCTAAAAAGATAGTCATAGAGTTTATGAGTAGAGATATGATCAACAATTGATTCTCACAGGACTGATTTGAGCTAATTTATTCTTCACACAAGTATTCAAGTATATGTACGTACAAGGTTTTGCTGATTCTGAGGTATCGAAACCAGCAAGGGGGAATGGGTAGATACACCTTTGAGTCTTTGCCTTTTTTTTGTTAGGCCTTGCTGGGAAGACAAATGTCATAACCACAAAGAAAATCAGCGCTTTAACTTGTGGCTTTTGGGTGCATTTCTTCAAACACATGGGGGAAGAGATATCTTATGAATTTTAGTATGCATTATTTGAATTTCCAAGGGGAAGAGTTGTAAGAAGAATTATTCAAGCATGGGATGATACGTTGCTGATCCAGTTAATGTTTTCCCCGAACGGTTAATCACTAAGCTTATTCTTAAAGAAGCAACAATATTTGATGTGGTATCCTACTAATTCCGCTGTGCACTTAATTATTCTAAGCTTGAAAGAAAGCTTTGAAACTGCTCAAGAGAGGATTGTTGGTTCAGGGGGAAGCTTTGAAAGCTTCTAAATAAACAATATGTGGCATAAATTAGGGGGAAGCTAATTCAGAAGCTTCTCCTTAACCAAGAAGTGTATGGGTTGCCTAGTTTATGCCTATTATAATATTTCTCCTAAAAGGTACTATAAAGATGATTCATGTTAGAGTGCAGACTTGAAGTCAAAGACCACATAGACATCATCAGCATTGGAAGCTTCTTGGAAGTTCTTGTTCTTAATCAATATGTACTTGTTAGGAAAATATTATAAGTAATTTCGTATATCGTCCCATGGGGGAAGATTGTTAGAATTTCATTTTATGTGACGACATTATAGAATTACCATAATTTATCATATTCGCATACACAGGGACTAGAATAGGCAATATTGTATAGTTTAGAAGTGTATGGACTATAAATACCCCTCTATGGCTTCTATGGAGGGGTTGAGACTCTTGCAACATTTTCACTTTCCATTCTATTTTGCATATTTCTTTCTCTCACTACACACTCTCTCTAAACATGGATATCTTGTGGTTTGAGTCTCCTCGACCACCAGATCAATGATTCTTTAGTTTCTACAAGCCATGGAGGGGTTGAGACTCTTGTAACATTTTTTACTTTCCATTCTTTTTTACATATTTCTTTCTCTCACTACACTCTCTCTCTAAATATGGCTATCTTGTTGTTTGAGTCTCCCCGACCACCGGATCAATGATTCTTTAGTTTCTTCAATTTTAGTATCACTACAATTGGTATTAGTCGTCATGGGGTAATATCGTGAGTTTGTGTGCATTTTTATCTTGCTAAAATTAAATTTTAGTCGTTTTTTCTTGTTTCGTGCGTCCAAAATTAAACCCTGGATTTTTGTGTTTAAAAGTGTTAAAGTTTATGTTTTAAGCAAGATCTAGGCCTAAGATTGCTAGTTGTACAAGAAAAATCAAGGTAAAACGTCAAAAGGGTATGTTTTTGGTGATTTTGGTAAAAAAAGTACGTGTTTTTGAAGCTTGCGATTTATGTCATATGAAGGTTGCAATTTATGTTTGCTAGCGAAACAAGTATGCGAAACATGTTTCATGCGAAATATGACAGGTTGATTTCATGCGATTTATGTCAGTTCTAGGAAACAAAACTCTGCTTAATTTTTCTTAGGTTATGCAAAATATGTTGGGGAATATGTTTGGGAATATGTATGCGATTTATGAAATATGTGCTAAACAGGTTGTGTAATAAATCGTGAGAAATACGTAATTGTGCAAATCGAAACTCTGTCTAAATTTCATAAACCAAGCGAAACATTACATTTTCATAATTCTTGAGAAACATTATAGTGACATAATCCTTGAGAAACATTACAGTGACATAATCCTTGAGAAACATTACACAATCGTATTCCGTGCGAAATATTACACTGATCAACAAAAGATTTTATTCTTTCTACAGTTTGTCTTACTTTGTAAAAACCCGCAAAATAACTTGGTATTTTCTCGGTTTTAGTTAACATTTGTAAAATCCCGTGGAATAATAATCTCAATCACCTTCAACAACAACTCTTTAACACAATCCTCCTTTATCACTGTTTGATCAAGTTTTTATCTTACTACAATCACTTCAAGATGTCTACCTTAGCTGAATGCATGATTGTTACCGGTGCTGACAATTGTCCTCCTATGCTTGAAAAACCACAATATGAGTCTTGGAAAAGTCGTATGGAACTCTACATTCAAGGTAAGGATCATGGACGGATAATACTTAACTCAGTTGAAAATGATCCACTTGTCTGGCCTACTGTTGAACAAGAGGATGGCACTGTTAGGCTTAAGACTTATGAAAAATTATCCGAAAAAAGAAAAGCTTCAAGCTGATTGTGATCTCAAGGCTACCAACATTGTTCTTCAAGGTCTTCTATCGGATGTCTACGCTCTCATCAGTCATCATGCAAGGCACATCATTGTCAAGGCAAGAACGTGACTGTAAGCTGTATGACGAGTTTGATAAGTTTTCTAGTTCTCCTCATGTGAAAAGTAAAACTGTATCAGTATTACTTGCGGTTTGCTCAACTCTATCTATTGACATAAAAACCATCATTCAAATACAATTTGCAAACCAGTTCAAGTGAATACTAAGTTTCTCAACAGCCTTCCACCAGAATGGGGTAAATTTGTGACTAATGTTAAGTTGGCAACAGATTTGCATACGTCAAACTATGATCAAATTTATGCTTATCTTGAACAACATGAGGTACACACTAATGAAGCTCGCTTAATGCGTGAAAGATTTACAGACCCACTTGCCTTAGTCGCCAACTATCATCCACAACCGGTCCACTCACAACCTATCTTCGTCGTACATAACTCCCAGTATCACCAACATCTTTCACACTCCTAATTCAACTGTGTACTCTCCTCCACTAGTCTAATCCTTATGGAGCACCTCATCATCACAACAATACCCAACTACTTATCCCAACTAACCTAGCCACACTCAACCTTCTGTTTCCTCAAGCATTCATATCTCACCTTGACAATACCACAACAAACCACCACAACTGAGTTTCCCCCAACATAGACTTCATGGTCTTGTGCTGTTCTAACATTCCTTCCTGGTGATGAACCAATTGCTTATATGAACAAAGCAATGGCATTTTTGTCAGCTGTGTTTACACCACGTTATCCACCAACCAACAATCAACTTAGATCTTCTTCCAATCCAAGGAATCAAGCCATTGTTCAAGATGGTAGAGTCACTATTCAGCAAGTTCAAGGAAGACAAGGTCAGAATGTTGTCGGTTCAGGATCACAAGGGAATGCTTCAGGATCACAGGGAAATACAACAGGTCAAGTAAAGGTTATCAAGTGCTATAATTGCCAAAGGGAAGGGCATATGGCTAGACAGTGTACTCAGCCAAAGCGTAGAAGGTATGCTACATGGTTTAAAGAGAAATTATTGCTTGTTTAAGCACAGTCCAAGGGTAAAGAATTGGATAAGGAGTAGTTAACATTTCTAACAGACCCTGGAGTTGCAGATGGTCAAGTTGCTCAGACATTTACACACAATGCAGCTTTCCAGACTGATGATCTAGATGCTTATGATTTTGACTGTGATGATATGTCTTCATCTAAAGCGGTTCTTATGGCCAATCTCTCAAGTTGTAGTTCAGATGTTCTTTCTGAGGTACCATATTCTGACACTTTTCAAAATGATACGATGAATCAAAGTAGGCAGGAATTACAGTATTCTAAAAAAACACCCATTGTCGACTATCCAGATAATGAGATCATGAGTGATAGTAATATCATTCCTTATTCTCAATATCGGGAAGAAACGCAACAGGCGATTGTTTAAAATACTAATACTTCTGTACAACAAAATTCCATGATATTATCAATGTTTGAACACATGTCTAATCATGCAACTAATTAGGATAAGGCTAATAATGAAACTAAGATTGTTAATGAATCCTTAACCGCTAAGCTTGAAAGATATAAGGAACGAGTCAAAATTCTTGAACAAAGATTTAATGTTGATTTAAGTGGTCGTGAAAAGTTTATTGATTTACAAATAGATGACATGATTCGAATAAAGAATACAAAGTTTGCTGCATTTGAAACGGAGATTGATACACTTAAATAGACTCTTTCTAAACATATCAAAGAAAAGGAATCCTTATTAACAACCTTTAATGATTTTAAAACGGAATTTAAAGAAAGAGAATCTAAATCTATTGACAAAGAGATAGTTTTGGAAAACAAAAATAAAGAATTGGAAAACATTGTCTATAAGTTGTATCAATCTACGCAAGCTATGCACATGTTAACAAAGCCATAAGTTTTTTATGATAACACACATAAACAAGCTCTTGGATATCAAAATACCTTTTATTTGAAAGGAGCTTAGCGGATTAAGCCAATCGTATGATGGTAATGTGCTATCTAAAACAAATGATGTTCTTTCTGTGATTGATGATGAAGAGACTTTGATTTTAGCTGAAGAGAGTCAATTAAAAATGGTTGAAAAACAAAATGATCCAATCGTGAAGAAAGAGAAAATTAATATTACCCCGATTAATTATTGTGAGTTAAATAAATTAGCTGAAGATTTTGGAAAACATTTTGTCCCACAAAAAGAGCTGTCTGCAGAGCAAAAGTTTTAGTTACAAAGTTCTGCAAGAACTCTGAAGAACCTAGTATTTCAAATACACTTGTCAAAATTGAGGTTCCCAATGAAGTTCCAAAAGTAAGTTTGGTAAAAAAAAGTCTTAAAAAACTTAGATTTCATCTTGCTAGTTTTGACAAAGTGGTAAAAGTAAGAACAACACCTGATGCTATCACTGAAGGGTCGTGGGGCTTTGAACATACCAAAAAGATTTTTCTAACCGAAATAATTCCATGGTTAAACTTGTTAAAAGAATTTTTTTTAAAGAGTTTGATAAAGGTCTTCATGATGAAATAACTGAAGTACAAATTGATTTCACCCAAATGGAAGCAGCTGTGGAACAATGCTCGGTAGACAGGAAATGTTGCGAAATTCAACAAAACAAATATTGATTGAAAACGATCGACTCTTAAATAAAATCATATCTCAAGAAATTATGAATATTGTGTTGAATTCTTCTGTTATCATTTGTGATTCTGAGAAAAAGAACGAGGATTCTGTGGATACATGTAATCAGTGTCTGGAACTTGAAGCTGACCTTGTCAAAAAGAATGATGTCTGTATTGAACTTTTGAAACGGCGTTCAAACCTCGAACAACATTGCATTTATCTTGAAGTTGCCAAGCAACTAAATAAACAATTTTTTTAAAAACACAAATCAAGTGATAATCAAAATCATCCTGAAATTCAAGAATATTTTGAACAAAATGATTTGAAAGCTCAACTACAAGCAAAGGACACTGTCATCAGCAAACTAAAGGAAATAATTCATTCGATGAGAGAAAATGCGAATCCTGCTAACTTGAAAAAGGACATTGATGAGATTGAAACAATAAACATTGAATTGGAGTATAGTGTGGCAAATTTATTGTCTAAAAATGAGAAGTTACACAAAGAAAAAGAGCATTTGAAAAAGACTTACAAAGAACTTTACGATTTAATTAAACTGTCACGTGTTCATGCAAAAGAATAATGTGATTCTTTAATTGCTAATCTAAATTCTAAGTCGATGGAAAATGTAGAATTGAAAACTCAAATTTAAGAAAAGGTTTTTGCTAATGCAGCATTAAAAATGAATTAAGGAAACTTAAAGGAAAGAATGTGATTGATACTGCTGTTTTAAAACCTTATGCCACTACTATTGCTCTAGGAATGTTCAAGCTTAATTTAGAACCATTAGCTCCGAAAGTCTTGAAAAACAAGGATGCTCATCTAGAATATATTAAGCACTCTAAGGAACAAGCAAACATTCTTTAGGAAATAGTCGAAAGTGCTAGAGTATTAAGCCTTCTAGATAGTAACTTAGACTTGGCCTGTAAGTATGTTCAAAGAATTCAAGAAGTGTTAGTATATATTAGAGATACATGCCCTTGTCTAACAAGAACTAGTAAGAAATTAGTTGCTGTCACACCAAAGATCAAGGACAAGAAGTTAGATTTGCTGACCCTGTCACATCCTCAAGCAACACTTAGAAACATGTTGATTCCCATAAACCAAATGACTCTAACCAACCTTTGTTGCATTCTATAAGAGTAATCGGTTCTACTGGTGCTAGTAGATCAAAGCCTACAGGCAATACAAAGAACAATAGGATCTCGCAATCATCAAGTAGCAACAAGACCAATAAATTAGAAGACCAATCTAGGAGCATTAAGTCTAGGAATAATAAAAAGAATCATGTTGCCAAAACTAAATGTAATGTTTATGTCATGCAATCTTTGTTAAATGCGAATTCTAAATCTCTTTGTACTATCTGTAATGAATGCTTGTTTGATGCAAATCATGATAAATGTTTTCTTGATTATATTCATGATGTGAATGTGTTGTCTAAATCTACTCCTTCTAAGCGTAAAAATAAGAAGCAAATATGGAAACCTACGGGTAAAGTGTAATAGGAAATCGGTTATTAATGGAAACCTACATGATGTACTTTCACTATAGTCGGAAATAAGTGCCCTTTAACTAGGTTTACCTCCACTAAAGTAGTGCCCCTTAAGGAAACAACTACCAAATCAGTTGTTACACCAACTCAAGGAATTATGGTTTACAGTAGGAGACCCAAAGCATCAAAATCTGTAGGTTCGAGTGGCAAATAAAAGATTATAGAATCTAGAATTTCTAACCAATCAGAACCCACTCAAACTGGGAAATCCACGGTTTCTAATGTTCCATCTTCTTCTCTTATCGATTGTAGGTTGTCCAAATTGTTCTGTGGTATTTGGACTCCGGATGCTTCAAGCATATGACCAAAAACCGCTCTCAGCTCACTAATTTCGTCAATGAAATTTCTTGGTAACCAACAAAAGTCAAGTTTGGTAATTGATCAATTCCCTAAGATAATTGTTTACAGATTAACATACTGGAATGTAGGAATGTTACCATTTCCAGGGTTTACTACATTGAGGGACTCAGACACAATCTTTTCTCCGTTGGTCAATTCTGTGACTCGGATCTTGAAGTAGCTTTTCGTAAACATACATGTTTTGTTTGCAATATTGAAGGTGTTGACCTACTTACGGGATCTCGAGAATTAATTTGTATACATTGTCCATTGGCGATATGATGAAGTCTTTTTCAATTTGTCTCTTGTCAAAGGCTTCTAAGACTAAGTCTTGATTATGGCACCGATGGTTGTCCCACTTGAACTTTGGCACCATTAATCAATTAACTAAACAAGGTCTTGTTTGAGGTCTCCTTAAACTGAAATTTGAAAATGATAACTTGTGTTCTGCATGTTCATTGGGAAAAAGCAAGAAACAATCTCATAAAACAAAATCTAAAGACAACAACCAAGAAAAACTTTATCTTTTGCATATGGATCTTTATGGGCCAATGCGTGTTGAAAGTATTAATGGGAAGAAATATATTCTAGTAATCGTTGATGATTATTCTTGGTTTACATGGGTTAAGTTCTTAAGATCAAAAGATGAAGCACCTGAGTTCATCATAAAATTCTTGAAAATGATACAAGTTCGCCTTAATGCAACTGTCAGGAATATTCACTTAGATAATGGAACATAATTTGTCAATCAAACTCCATGTAGCTATGATGAAGATGTCGCTATCTCTCATGAAACATCCGTGGCACGTACTCCACAACAGAATAGTGTTGTCGAAAGACGAAACCAGACCTTACTAGAGGCTGCTGGCACCATGTTGATTTATGCTAATGCACCATTATTTCTGTGGGCCAAAGCAGTTGCCACAGCTTGTTACACACCCAGAACCGTTCCCTGGTACGTCTTCGTCACGGAAAAACACCATATGAGCTACTGCATGATAGAAAACCAAATCTTTCCTATCTTCATGTATATGATGCACTTTGTTATCCAACTAATGATAGTGAGGATTTGGGAAAACTAAAAGCTAAAGCTAATGTTGGTATTTTCATTGGATATGCTCCTGCAAAGAAGGCTTACCTGATTTACAACTAACGTACCAAACAAATTATGGAAACAATACATGTAGACTTTGATGAGCTGATCGCGATGGCTTCTGAACAAAGTAGTTCAGGACCCGTACTTCATGATATGACTCCTGGAACACTCAGTTCAAGACTTGTGCCACAACCTCCTTCTTCAACACCTTTTGCCCCACCAACAAGAAATGACTAGGATACTGATAACGCATGAATTATGTTAGCCTCAAAATATTGAGTTGAACAATGAAGTTCGTTCATTAATTATATTAGGTCTCGGTCATTAATTAATTATACGTTGTAATAGGCTAGACGGGTAAACGGGCTCTTTCTGTAATCTAATCGGTCACGTGTATCGGGCGAAAGCCCAAGTAATCCCAAGCCCGGCCCATAGAAACACCAAGGCATGAAAGCCTCTTGATTTTAACTATAAATACCCCTCTCCAAGGATGGAGAGGGTGTTGATTCTCATTTGTTCATTTTCTCATTTGCAAGAATTCAACCATCTCATTTTCCTCTCTACATTTCTCTCTCTAACTTCTCTCTAAAATTCTTCATATCTTCTCATATTTTTTTCTTGTTTCAATGGTGAAGTGAAAGTGATTTTGGGTTATGACAAATTATACATGTTTTCGGTAGCGTTATTTGTTTATATTTTATCATTTCTCATAAACTTTCGAAACTTAAAAGCATGAAATATGTGCAGGTTCACTTGAATATATCCCGAGCTCAAACACAACAAAGATCACGAACATATACGCTAAGGAACACAACATACAAGAAAAGATAAAGAATTAAGCCTTAAAGTGCAAATGTGTGCCACATTTACCAATTGTGCGCCGCACTTATCCTCAAGTCAAAGGAATTAAAAGACTTAGTCAAATTCAACATTAACTCCATAAGTACGCCGCACAAAGTATTTTGTGCGTCGCACTTCCTATCTGACGTTGAAGAATAAATGAAGACATAAATGCTACTGCATTAATACCCTAAGTACGCCGCATAAATTCTTTTGTGCGCCGCACTTCTTCAATAAACATTTAATTCCCTTTGCATTTAATCACCAAGTACGTCGCACAATTTACTTTGTGCGCCGCACTTTCACCCCTCACCCATCCTATAAATAGAGGACGAATTTCAATCCTTTTCATTCATCTTTCATTCACCCTCTCATAGATTCTTCAACCAATACACATAATTATCTCCCTTATGAAGTCCTAAGTACTTTTCAAGCATTCTCCAAGTATAAACACCATATCCTTTGAAGAATCAAGATCAAATCACCAAGAACGATGAAGAACATAATACTATTTTAGTAGAAGATTGAAGTTTGTTATCGAATCAAGTTATGTTATGAACTCCTTAGCTAAGAGAGGCTAAATATCTCATGACTACTCGGTGATGTTATGATAATGAATAAGTGGTTGGTATGATCATGATCTCTTTAATCTCAAGCTTATGTTACGACCTATTATATCCTATCTTGTCGGTGTTGCTTATCAATATTAGATTATATAATCATATCGGTATATGTCGAAAGACCCGTTATGATCTATGTGGTTTTAAAGATTTATCCTATCTTGTCGGTGTTGCTT